>JAVTVY010018490.1:0-78380 GCA_036873755.1 Hanleya hanleyi
CAACCCGGACAGTGTGAATGTATAATACGAACCCATGTGTAACATTGTGAACAATTTTGATTGGACACTTGTACATACTATACGCATTCTTGTTGGAACTATACGCATTCTTGTTGGCACCTCCATTCCGATTTAACAGACTTCATGGATCAAGGCACAGAGACGTCGTGTTGGAATACTAAAACGTTGCAAAGCCTGGACAGTATGGTGTACGGACAGTATTGCTTGTTTTACCTGTACCATCGATGTTGGGGACATTCCATGCAGACGATCGTCCTCATGTTTGACGAGTATCCCAAGGCCGAGGACCGCGATGTACTCGTATATGACTGGGTCGCCCATCATTTCAATGTACAAGTCCCGTTCTGGGCTTGAATTCTTTCAATGTACACAAGCCCCCCTGTTCTGGGCTTCAGTTCTTTCAATGTTCAAGCCCCTTGTTCTGGGCTTCAGTTTTCGCGTGGTTGTTCTCACGTTGTTGTTGTTACTGAATAAAAAACAAAAGGAGATCTCACCAAAAAACCCTGTCTTGTGTTTTATTCATAATGCATCTGGCGATTCAGTCAAAGTGAAATCAGTGGTATAGGACGGGACCAAAATGTAACCCATCAATGTTAGAATACAAGAGCACTATAGTAAACTAGAGAGCCAATGAAATCAGCCCACAGACCAAGTACGTGTATTTGGTCTAGGTTTGGAGCGGGCATTTCATTGAGGTGCGTGTATACGGTGAGTGAAGACTCGTCCTACACGTATAGATTTAAGTTTATTACTAGAAGTATTTTTAAATATGGGAAAACCGGGATGTAAGATGAGAACCCCAATTCGATTGACTGCTTGTTCGACCGCTGATTGGTTCTTTTTCTCGACCACTGATTGATTCTTTTTCCCGACCGCTGATTGGTCCAAATGGAACTGCCCATCTTTCCCAGGTTAATCTAGAATCCCCTTTTTGTGCTCAAGCTCTGACTATCGATGCCGCAACCTTGTAGCGATCGTGGTGCAACATTGTTAGTTCGGCACGTGAGCTCACAGACACGAAGGCACCAGACCAGGTGTTGTTGAGTGAAATGGGGCACTGCGGTACGCAAAACGTTCAGGTTAAAAATGGGGCCGGGCGTGCCGCCATCTTGGATATGTCCCATAATGCACCGGGTCCAAATACTCGCTTCTGATTGGCTGAGGACAGCGCTCCGCACAACCGGAAGTGAGCGCTCCTCAAATGAGAGGCAATTTACTCTTTTCCTACTACTAATGTAGTATGCGCGGCCTCATAAACAACTGACTGACAGTTAATTCCATATTATCAAGCCCAGTAATTTAGCATATATGAAGGCGCATTGATGAGATTTAATGAGCCAATCGTCACTTCGTATATTTGGGCGCAGGTACATTATACGCTCCTTAAATCAGCATCGACCCTACGTCTCTAACTCTCCTTGTTGGAATGAACATATGACCAACTCCGACCAAGGAGCGTAGGAACATTAGGACAAAAACTTGATTCAAGGAATACAGGTCAGCTTTTCGTTCGAAGCTTGCTACAATCTGGAGTTTTTATACAATGACCACGTACAGTACTGTATTCAGGGGAGATTTCCTTTATTGGCCGTCTATTGTAGTACAACTGTAAACCTCCCTCAATTTATCCATTCAAATCAAGTATAAAGGGAAAGCTTTTTTCATCAGAGTTTTATGAAGACTTTTTTGTCAGTGGGTTAACAAATTTAGTCAATTTATGCAGACATGCGTCTGAGATGATAATTACGGGTGGTTACGGGGTTAGTTTATCGACTCACAATTGAGCGTTTTTTGTCGGCGCGTAAAGCACATATGTATATACCTTGCTGTTTACTCCAAGGCGTTTCAGTCACAGATACCCTGGCCAGATGTAAGGGTCCACCTTACCCGAGGGATCATTTAATATTGTCTCTTTGTCGTCATTCTAAATAGACTGCCTCTTTAGTTCATTGACAGTATGTAAAACATATTTAGAACGAGCCAGTATTGTGTCGCAGCACATACGTTGACCTGTGTCTAGTGACTTCATTCAAGTGTTCCATTCTGTCTGTTATAATGCAGTTTGTTAAGACACATTGTGCAAAGTGGAGAGAGCAGAATGATATGTGATCGGCCTGTCGTGAGTTGGTAAGGCTCTTTTCAGAGGGCAACAATGACGACTATGACCCTATTCGGGATTTGTCGAATAAGTCAATAGATCTGTGCTGACAAAATAATGCCAAACAATTGCCTGAATTGCCTTCCCCCGTACAAAGGTTTCTCTTGGTATAGGCGCACAACTTTGGTTAGGTAGAGCTACAAAGCAGTTTTGCTCGATCATTCGACGAGCTCGCAGGCGTGGAGTTTTCCTCCAGTTTCCTCGTTCTCTAGGTCTTGTCGCTTACCTTTGCGTTTATTTCTGTCCGGATACGTCGGCTAGATCATCCTGGTGGTCAGGAATATGGTCGAAGGCTTTGCTGTCAACAACATTGGTTCTTCGTCTAATTTGTCAAGCCAGAGAGAAATTCTGGTAGGTAATATAACGGGAATATCTAAGTATGGTAGTCGGTGTATTTGTTTGTCGAGCCGTGATGTATATGGACTGAACACGGCCTGTAGCTCGCCCAGTCCGCGTGACCAGCAGTGAGTGACAGCTGCATTTACCTGCCACCTGTTTAATCTGTTGCATCTTGCAGCTCTCTTAATAATTCCTAACTATTTTAACTTTGAACCTAGACCTCTGGCGACTTTAGAAGCGAATACACAATTAGCTATATTTGACTAAATTACTGTATTGACACATGGATTTGTGATATATTTTCTTCACCTAACGGTATTCCGATACTGGTTAAATCGTTAGGTGATGAGATATGCACGACTGGAAATGGGAACATATTAAGGTCGTGACACACGCATGACTACCGGTGTTGTTGCTGTTGATGTCCAATTTTGCAGGTGCTTTTTCAATAGCACAGCAAACCACTCACTTGCTCTATACATGGCTATATATCTATTTGCTTTATATACATCATGTAGAAATGTTTGATAAACTATACAACCAAATGGTTTTTAATCGTTTTTGGGCCACATTAAAGAGTCAGAATTCTGAGTAAAATGCTGTTTATCGCATGTGAATACTTCTAACGGTTGCAGAGATATTGGAGTTTGTATAGTGCAAAATTTGATATTCAGTAATTTTATGCAAATGAGTTTTGATGATGCTATCTAATGAACACACGGTAAATGAGCTACTTTGTCACAACATTCCCAGAGCTACGGGTCTCTTTCAAACTTAACAGATACGGTACTGATCGTATAGCCACTGTTTGTTTTGAGTGAATCTAGGATACAGTATATTCTTTAACTAGAGTGAGTTATCCTTTGGCCGTGCCATTTTGAATCACTCGATCGTTTACACAAGAGTACTGGCGTGGCACTAAACACGCCATGTCCGCTTGCAGGCCACGGTTATATAGACCTATACTGGAAGTCCCCTCTCCCCTCATGACATTAATAGCTTCAATTTTGTTGAACTGTTGAATGAATATAGACCACGTAGATTATTGCTCCTCGGTATATTATAATTTCTGGACATAAGGCACCCGCAAACTGATGATTCATTAATCATTTATTCTAGAAATAACAAAGATATCTAACACTAGGTACACTAGTACCCAGTACTGTAGTAATACGGGAATACTTTGTGCTTCATGTGCTTTTGCTTACAATTTTTTTCATCGAGTATGGTAATTGTGCTCCACTGGTGGCGTATATAGTTGTGCATTATTGGCGACATGTAGTTGTGCTTTGTTGATGATCTAGTTTCGCTAAATTTATGACGTCTACTTTTTTTTTTGGATGACGTCATGTTGAGCTTTATATGATATGTATAACAAAATTCTTGACATAATCTATGAACATAAGATCTTCTACGCTTCGATATCAGTGTTTCTTCTTCGAACATGTGATTACTCGCATGTATATTTATCAATATACCAGTGAGAATATTGCACATCAATTACAAATTAATGCATTAAGTGAAAAGAAAATCCTATGAAAATGCAACATAAGAGAATAAGGTCGAAGCTGAAAAATAAGCGCATTACATGGCAAATAACAGTGATACACGATAGTGTTCGAATTCCACTCTTAAGTGCATATTAATGTTTTCTACCAGTTGGAATGCGAACCGGTCATTTTTTATCGGCCAAAAACAAAGGATAATTTCCAGAATTCTCTCACAGGGATGACGTGAACGGTAGTAGACATCGTTAATAGCGTGGTTAAATTAGTAAGTCCGTTAGTGTAAGTTATATCTATTTATAATTGCCGGCGTGGCTTGGCACTGATTGTTAAGTTTTATTGAATGGATAAAATGTCACGAAGTCGCTTAGTTAAGTCTGGTTTGTTAAGTTATAAGTTTTTGGAATCTGCTATACCGGTAGTTAAGATCTGATTGCGATAAATTAGCGTTGCGTGTATATTACGCTTGTGGGCTGTATTTGAACAAACATGTTCCTGCATATAATATGATGCAATATTAACATAATGTTCTGAACTACTTTTATCTCGACAGATAAACAACAATTAGCCACTTATCATGCTTCATTGACGACGGCAGAGCTTTCTCAGTACCGCCACCTGTCGACGATGGGGGCTACCGTGGAGGGGAGGTTACCGGTACCGGAATCATCCTTAACTGATGGGAAAATTAAAAGACTGTTGTTATAATCCAGTCTATAGTAACATGTAGCTATGGTCGTTTCCGGAGTATAATAACAGGGCTGTGTATGGAGAATGTATTGAGCCTACTGGCAGCACTGTCCCGAACGGTGATTTACCGTTGTTCGGTGATGGTTTGCACGGGACGAATGGAGCACAGTTTCGAAACGTATTGGCGGTGAACAGTGGCCTACCAGTGGCGATGAATCTACGATACGGTACGGTACTGTACCCTTTCTGGCCGATGGGCCGGTTACGGGTCGATTACCTCACACGTTTCATAGACGGTGTGATGACCACTTTAATATCAACGTGCTCTACCGAAGGAGTTTATTTACCGAGATGAAACAGAATACAGGCTATGGATGGATATTTCCTCATATTTAAAGTACTGGTCCAGGATTGCGTATTTCGCGTTACGATTAAAGGAATAACAACAATTACCATTTGTGGGAGGAGCGGATTAGCGGATATAAACAACTTCATATAGCTGGTTAACGAACGGGTATATTTCTGTGATCAATTAAAGACGGATGTTCTTACGAGGGGTGCAGTGGGAAATGTTTATGGCGTCTTCCGAAAACCAGACCATCATCACAGGTGAGTTTTTTTTCAGCATTTCAAAAAGTGTCTGACCCAGGAAATATTTATGTCCACAGTGATGAATAGTAATTTGTCTATACGACATGTGTCCTGATTGAAGTTAACACGTCGTGCACCGGGCCCGTTCGTTTCAATGACACTGTCTTCCAAATCAAATATCCAGCAATGTTCGTTACTTTCCATTGGATGGTTGCTATACTGGCTGGGCTGATCAGTGTCCAGGACAATAGGAACTGTGAACACCCTCGTGTTCTGGCACATGTAGGCACCGTCGTGATAAGAGTCCTGAATTAATGTTGAAAAACGACGTTAATTCCAACTCACTCACTCACTCACTCACTCACTCGTTATTTCAACCATTTCCACACTCTTAACTTCTATCCTCCAATACATTCCACTACTTCCACACTCGAATCCTATCCTCCACTCCATCCCACAATTTCCACACTCCAGATCCTATCCTTCACTACATTCCACTATTTCAACACTACAGATTCTATCCCCCACTACATTCCACTACTTCCACACTCCAAATCATATCCGCCACTACATTTCACTATTTCCACACTCAAACTCCTATCCTCTACTACATTCCACTGTTCTTACTCCCCAAATCATATATCCACCACTTTATTCCACTATTTCCACACTCCAGATCATGTCCTTCAATATTTCCCAATATTTCCACACTCTAGATCTTATCCTCCACTATATTTCACTGTTCTCACACTCCAAATCATATCCACCACTACATTCCATTATTTCCACACTACAAATCATATTCACCACTATTTCCACACTCCAAATCACACCCTCCATTACGTTACACAATTTCTGCACTCGCATTCCTTTCCACCACTAAATTCCACTGTTCTCACTCAAAATGTGCACCACTACATTCCACTATTTCCGTGCTCCAAATCCTATCTTCCTCTTCATTTAAATATTTTCACACCCCAGTTCATATCCGCCACTACATTCCACAATTTGCACACCCCAGATCATATCCACGACTACATCCCACTATTTCTACACTCCAAATCATATCCACCACTAGATTCCACCATTTCCACACTCCGGATCATATCCATCACTATATTTCACTATCTCCACACTCCAGACAATATCCACCACTACATTCCAATATTTCCACACTCAAAATCATATCCACCACTTTATTTCACTATTTCCACACTCTAAATCATATCCACCACTGCATTCAACTATTCTCACACAGTCATGTCCTCCACTTCATTCCAGTATTTCCACACTCTAAATCATAGCCACCACTACATTACACTATTTCCACACTCCAAATCATATCCACCACTACATTCCACTATTTCCACTCCAGATCATATTCACCACTTCATTCGACTATTTCCACTCTCTAAATTATATCCACCACTACATTCCACTATTTCCACACTTCAGATCATATCCACCACTTCATTCCACTATTTTCACATTTTAAATCATATCCACCACTACATTCTACTATTTCCACACTCCAGATCATATCCACCACTTCATTCCACTATTTCCGCACTCCAAATCATATCCTCCCCTACGTTCCACTATTTCCACACTCAAAATCATATCCACCACTTTATTTCACTATTTCCACACTCTAAATCATATCCACCACTACATTCAACTATTCTCACACTTCAAGTCATGTCCTCCACTTCATTTCAGTATTTCCACAAATCATATCCACCACTACATTCCACTATTTCCACACTCCAGATCATATTCACCACTTCATTCGACTATTTCCACTCTCTAAATTATATCCACCACTACATTCCACTATTTCCACACTCCAGATCATATCCACCACTTCATTCCACTATTTTCACATTTTAAATCATATCCACCACTAAATTCCATTATTTTCACACTCCAGATCATATCCACCACTTCATTCCACTATTTCCACACTTGTAATCATATTCACCACTACATTCCATTATTTCCACACTCTAAATCATATCCACCACTAAATTCCATTATTTCCACACTCCAGATCATATCCACCACTTCATTTCACTATTTCCACACTCCAAATCATATCCACTATTACATTCCACTATTTCCACACTCCAAATCATATCCACCACTTCATTCCACTATTTCCACACTTTAAATCATATCCACCACTACATTCCACTATTCTCACACTCCAAATCATATCCTCCACTTCATTCCAGTATTTCCACACTCTAAATAATATCCATCACTACATTCCACTATTTCCACACTCCAAATAATATCCACCACTACATTCCACTATTTCCACACTCCAAATAATATCCACCATTACATTCCACTATTCCCACACTCCAATTAATATCCACCACTACATTCCACTATTTCCACACTCCAAATCATATCCACCACTTCATTCCACAATTTCCACACCCCCAATCATATCCACTATTACATTCCACTATTTCCACACTCCAAATCATATCCACCACTTCATTCCACTATTCTCACACTCCAAATCATATCCTCCACTTCATTCCAGTATTTCCACACTCTAAATAATATCCACCACTACATTCCACTATTTCCACACTCCAAATCATATCCACCACTACATTCCACTATTTCCACACTCCTAATCATATCCAGCACTTCATTCCACTATTTCCACACTCAAAATCCTATTCTCCAGCACATTTCACTATTCTCACATTGCAAACAATTTCATCTCCCTATATAACCATAGAGATCTCTGTGTCCAGAGCTACTGCCTAGATGAAGATACTTTCGGTCATTTCCAGCGCCTTGTGGTCAAGATAGGACAAACAAGGTTTAGCGAGAGATCCAGATTGGGGCTTGGCGGCCTGAAAACATGTATTTGAAAATAATGTTCGGAAATTCATATAGTTAGTCGACTCAAAGGAAAACTATACTAACACCCACAGGTTTTTGATCGCATTTAAGCATCTTGCATGGATGTGGAGACATTGTTTCATTGTTTACAGCTGTATATGAAGTGTCGTGATATAAGTATAGTATATGATAGTACATGAGCGACCAGTAAGATAGGAGCGACAGATCTTGTTTTTTAATCATATTGAGCGTATTATATAGTATACACTTCACAAACGGCTCCCTTAGGCAGATACATTGGACCGTTTCGTTCGAACTATCTCGTCCACATATAGACGATTGTTAACTGTCACATAAACTATATTTCCGCCTAGCTTCATAAAGCTGTATTTGTCTTCTCTCATTACCACAAATGTCGCTTTTTGAAAACGTTGCTATAGGAACGTGGCTGGCATTCATTGTGGAGTCATAAATACTGTATTTACATAGCATTCATATACGGTGCCGACGGCAAGTAGAGAGGTCAGATCTTTGTTATGTTTTCAAATTTCTAAACATCCATTATAGGCATGAGGTTGAATTACTTGAAATAGTTTAGGGAAAAGAGATGCTTCATTTAAATTTCAAAAATTTACCTCTTTGTGTGAATGTCTGGTTACTTTACGCAGCTATTCATTTCGCATTTGTAAACATTTGTAGACACATTAAAGCCAGCTCATTAACGCTTGATATAGAAAAGTTATCCTGGCACGAAGAGTTTCTTCTATATTGCGAGACACACGCAAATTGACTCGGAGAATTAAACGTGACCTAATACCGGTACAGTCCTTTCACATTTCAATGGCTGTATTACTGCAATAGCTTACACATTCTACCGCATTGTGCGCGTGTGTGTGTGCAGGGGGAG
The DNA here is from genome assembly GCA_036873755.1 of Hanleya hanleyi. Taxonomy (NCBI): domain Eukaryota; kingdom Metazoa; phylum Mollusca; class Polyplacophora; order Lepidopleurida; family Hanleyidae; genus Hanleya; species Hanleya hanleyi. The sequence continues at coordinate 9,077 of JAVTVY010018490.1, forward strand.
GGGTCATCGACGAGCTCGGCCCAACTTGGAGTTGCAGGTTCTATACTACTTTAAAATGCGTAAACATGATGAGGACATCTGTTTCAATGTTTATAATCAAAGTAGATGCAACATATGTCTGACTGAAATAATTTGTCCCAAATGTGAACCGTTACTTGGAATGGAGTTAAGCTTCTGTGGATCGTGTCGTCACTGATGTCGAGATCTGTTAACGAACATTCTATAGTACACCAAGTCAGGCATTTCTAACTGTGAGTGTAAATATGGCCTTCGTACGAAGATTGAGTTCACACATTATTTTAGACGAAACCCAGAATAACACTGAATTACAGTTGTGTAATATTCCAGCAAAATACCGAATATTTGATAGCTGGCTTTCGATTCCGCGTCAATAATCGAAAGATGTATTTTGATAAGACACGCGCGGTACTTTAGGCTCCAAAATTCATGTACTAGTATTAGGTGTAAATAAATCATAAAATCGACGCAAGCCAGTTTAATTCTTACAAGAGATAAGGGACAGCACTTTTAAATGGTTTAGCAGTCGAGTGTGAAAGGAACAGATGACTTTAGTCTTCCCTGCATTGTTCTTCTATCACATTATTAAATTCTTGTACACGTCTGTACTTCCATATTTGGTGGAGTGTCTGAGTAAACGCGATGAGGGCTGCTGTATCCCAATGCTCTAACATATAGTTCGAAGACAAAATTCAGATATTTCACCTTGCTGAATTCCAACAGCAATCGTTCTAACTTGTTGTTTTACTGCTCACCTTAAACTAGTTATTATCTGTCATATTTCAATATTGCAACACAGAAGTTAGCGCGATAAAACGTGGCTTTACATTGAGATACTTCACTATATTGTCCCCCGCCGCAACGCGGCCGGGGACTTTAAAATGGTTCTTGCTTCTATGTGTCCGTGCATGCACGGACATGTCCGTGCAAATACTTCGTAAGCAATAACTTCTAAATGCTTTGTCGGATTCCTCCGAAATTTGGCATCTGCATTCTTTGCGACAAGACGTCTCTTGGTATTACGTTTCAGCAAGATCCGCCTGTAGGTGGCGCCACTGGGGTCTTGCTTCTATGTGTTCCGTGCATGCACGGACATGTCCGTGCAAATACTTCGTAAGCAATAACTTCTAAATGCTTTGTCGGATTCCTCCGAAATTTGGCATCTGCATTCTTTGCGACAAGACGTCTCTTGGTATTACGTTTCAGCAAGATCCGCCTGTAGGTGGCGCCACTGGGTCTTGTTCCAATCTTTAGTGCATGTCCGTGCAAATATTTCGTAAGCGATAACTCTTAAATGCTTTGTCGGATTCCTCCGAAATTTGGCATCTGCATTCTTTGCGACAAGACGTCTGTTGGTATTACGTTTCAGCAAGATCCGCCTGTAGGTGGCGCCACTGGGTCTTGTTCCAATCTTTAGTGGATGTTCGTGCAAATGCTTCATAAGCGATAACTCCTAACTGCTTTGTCGGATTCCTCCGAAATTTGGCATCTGCATTCTTTGCGACAAGACGTCTGTTGGTATTACGTTTCAGCAAGATCCGCCTGTAGGTGGCGCCACTGGGTCTTGTTCCAATATTTAGTGCATGTCCGTGCAAATACTGCGTAAGCGATAACTCCTAAATGCTTTGTCGGATTCCTCCGAAATTTGGCCTCTGCATTCTTTGCGACAAGACGTCGCTGGTATTACGTTTCAGCAAGATCCGCCTGTAGGTGGTGCCACTGGGTCTTGTTCCAATCTTTAATGCATGTCCGTTCATGTTTGTTCAAATCCTTCGCGAGCGATAACTTTCGAACAATTTGTCGGAAATTTGGTAAATGCATTCCCTGCGACAAAACACCGTTGGTGGTGCGTTTAAGCAAAATCCACCCGGAGGTGGCGCCAATAGAGTTCATTCCATTATTCCATGCTGCAAGTGATAACTTAGAAACACTTGGTCGAATTTCTTTGAAATATCCTACATATGTACCTTTCTGTGCAACATGAGAAACGTTGCGGCTCATCGGATTCTTCTCAAATTTGGCATGCATTTACCATGCCAGGAGCTGTTGCTTGGGATTGCCTTTCGCTCACTTGCACTCACAGGTGGCGCCACCTGGTGGCAACATCACAAATTCGTTTCCGGGTAATAACTTGAGAACTGACCATCGGATTCTTCTCAAATTTTGTATGAATGTACCGTGACATAAGATGTCGCTTGATAATGCATTTCACTGACTTGCGCCTAGAGGTGGCGTCACCTGGTGTCAAAATCTAAATTTGGTTTCTGGGCAATAACTTGAGGACCCTCATCGGATTCTTCTCAAATTTGGTATGCAGATGTCCCCACGATACCATGTTCCTTGGGATTGTATTTTTCCCGCTTCTGCCTACAGGTGGCATCTCCTGGTGGAAAAATTTGTTTCCGGGCAATAATTTGGCAACTGCTCATCAGATTATTCTCAAATTTTGTATTCATATGTGACCCGCCCCAAATAACATGAACACCGGTGGGCATCTAGTACCGGCAATAACTTGAGGACCCCTCTTCAGAGTCTCAAAGTTCATATGCCGATACCATGACATGAGATGTCATTTGGAATTGTGTTTTGCCTGCTTGCACCTACAGGTGGTGACTCCTTGTGGCAAAGTCTAAATTTGGTTTCTGGGCAATAGGTTGAGGATGCCTTCATATTCTTGTCAAATTTAGTTTGCAGATAATATGCCATGAGTTGTCTCTCGGGGTTGCATTTCGGTTACATAATTTTCATGCTACATGGTAAAGAAAATATATTACAGTAGCAATCAACATTCAGTCAGCCATTCGGAGTTGATCTCGAAACCTGGGAAGGTGGAAAGACCCCTCTGCCTCTTACGCCTGTGAAGTAGCTGTTGCCATCCTCATGAATATCTTCTGAAACCGACAGCGCTTATAAATATTGCTGCCATTTTGGCGGGGGACCTAGCATCCTCTGGCTGCTTGTTGTTTTAAAGACGAGTCGAGAGTAGTGTAATAAGTATTTAATATGCCCCAGCACGGTATAGTTGTCCGAGACAGACAATGTCGTACTTAATGCAAACAGGACTCTTCTATTATAACATGAAGAGCAGAAAAAAACTCCAATAGATAAAATTGTTGTCTCAATTTAGCTTAAACAATTCGGTATAGAAACACGGCAAACCTCCACAAAGGCCGCCCTGAATTTTCATACAAGCCTCGTAAGTGTGAACAATACAGCACTCGTCTATCAATCAACCATATTGACTCGTCTTTGTGTTACACATTTCTTTGCCTCTGTTTAAAGTTTCTCATCACAATCGGAGGAAATTATAGCTAGCATGATCAACATCTATTTTTTATCACTCGGTCTGATGCGTTGTTTCTCCCTTTCACCAACCCTGTGTACACGGGGCACACTACATGTTCGTTACGCTAAACCTGCCATCCAGTTAGTATAAGCTCTCGGTCTGAACGACGGGTTTCAACTGGAAGTTCTTGATAGGATAAACTTGGTAAACTTTCCCAGCTTTCAACTTTTAAATGATATTAACTTATTTTCCGCGTAAACAAAGAAAGGTAGATTTGTTCTCTAATAGACCTTCACTTCTTCGATGTACAAATCTTTCTATGGGTCGATAGATACAATCTAATGACACGCGCCAGACACGCTAGAATCACCATAAAACGTGACGGGAACAGAGGGTCGATTCCGGAAAGTGTACGGACGTCGTCTACATGGTCTAGGTGTACGAACGTACGTATTCATCAATAATTTTCTTTCATTTATTTTTTCTTCATCACTTCAGTTCATTATACCGTAGTTGATGTGATTCATTTCGCCTTGCCAAATGGCCGGATGTTAACTGTTCATGATTTAGCTTGGAGCTCTTGAACATTGTTTGGTTGCTACAATGGTGGAACCAGTATCTTATGAAGAACACATACAAGGAAACAAGCTAGAACCAAATAATTTGAAGAACCATAAGAAGAACGAAGATTTCATAGAGTGTTTATCCAAATCCCACGTTCGGAACATTTTCTTGGTTCTTGAAATGGACAGGCCTTGTCGACACTTCTTATGTTTCGGAAACACTAACATGCTGTTCACTTTGTGTGCGTAAGGAATGCGTTATATTGACATATTTTATGCTAAAAAAAACCCATATTTTACCGAAATTCTTTTGTATGCTCGCGAAACACCACCGCACTGTTGATAGGCCTATGCGCGCTTCGGGAACACATACTATGCTTTGAAAAGGCCTTTATATTGTCGATTGGCCCGAACCACTCATGACAGACGATCATATGCGGTATGCTCAGGAACGACCATATACCGTCCCCATTGTCAGTATGCGTCCTTGTGCATAGGAAAGACTACCATAGGCTTCTGTACTGATGCCTAGATATGACGTTCTTACTGTCGATAGGCCTCTGTATACGCATAAGAACGGCCATCATACGGTTGACATACCTCCTGTATGCTTAAAAACGACCATCTTACGGTCGATATCCTCATGAACGAGTGAGTGAATAGGGTTAACGTCGCTTTCAACATTTTTTCAACTATATCACGACGGGGATGGGAGGGGAGGGGCGGGGGGGGGGTATACCTACTTGTAACAAAGCATATCATGATCATCATACAATCGATATACCGCTATGTGCTTAGAAACTATATCATCATACGGTCCATATGCTTCTGTATGATTAGAAACGATCACCGTATACGGCCGATAGATCATGGACGATCATCATACAGTGGATACGCCTATATTAGGAACTAGACCTCTATATGCTTAGAACGACCATCACATACACGATACGGTAGGCCTTCGTATACGCACAAGAACGATCGTCATACGGTCCCGTCATACAACCAATATGCCGTGCTGTATGCCTAGAAACGTCCATTACATGGTTGATATGCCTAGGTATGCTTATGAACGACCATCATACCATCGAAATCCCTCTATACTCGTGGACGTCAACGATACAGTTGATAGACCTATGTATGCTTCGAAATTACCATCATATAGTCGATAGGCCTCTGTATGCTAAGATACGACCATGACATTGTTGATGCCTTAGAAAGGACAACCATACGGTCGATATGTCAGGTATGTTCATGGGCGACCATGATACATTTGATAGGCCTATGTATGCTTTGGAACGATATCACCATATGGGCGATAGGTCTCTGTATGCTTAGGAAAGGCCACCATACGGCCTGTGTAGGCCTCTGTATGCTTAGAAATGACCATCAAACTTTAGGTAGGCTTCTTCAGGATTAGAAACAACCACCATCAGTTCGATATACTTTTGTATGCTTTGAAATGACCATCATACGGTTGATAGGCATCTGTATATGCTCAAGGACGACAATGATGCTATTGATAGGCCTTTGTATGCCTAGAAACGACCATCACATGGCGATATGCCTATGTATGCATTGGAACGACCTTCATACGATCGACAGGCCTCCGTATGCTTAGAAGCGATCATCATACTGTCTATAGCCTTTGTATGCTTATGGTCGACCATCATACGTTCGATGGACCCATGAATCCTTAACAACGATCATCACACGGTCAATATGCCTCTGTTTACTTTCCAGGGACCTTCATACGATCGAGAAGTCTCTGTATGCTAAGAGACGACCATCATACGATCGATGGGTCCTTGAATGCTTGAAACGTCCATCAAATAGTCTATGGGTCTCTATATGCTTAGAAACGACCATCAAATGGTTGATAGGTCTCTGTATGCTTATAACGACCATCATACGGTCGATAGGCCTCTAGAGTCGATAGAGCCATGTATGCTTAAAAATGATCACCAAATGTTTGATATGCCTTTGTATGCTGAGAAACGAACTTCAAACTGGCGATATTTCTCTTTTCTTAATGTGTCTAGGAAATTTTCTAATGGACGACGTCTGAATATTGAATGACGAACTAGACGCTTGTATTTATATCTGTATGCTTATGAACAACCATCAAACTGTGAAAAGACTTCTGTATGCTAAGAAATCGACTACTATCGATGTGATGAGCGTTTGTATGCTTAGAAATGACTGGTATGGTCAACAGGACTATGTATGCTTAGGAACGACCATAATACAATTGATAGGCCTGTGGCTTCGAAACCACCGGCCTTAGTGTGCTTAAGAACGACCATCATACGCCCAATAGGCCTCTGTGTGCTTAGGAATGACCATCATACGCCCAATAGGTCTCTGTGTGCTTAGGAATGACCATCATACGCCCAATAGGACTCTGTGTGCTTAGGAACGACCATCATACGCCCAATAGGCCTCTGTGTGCTTAGGAATGACCATCATACGCCCAATAGACCTATGTGTGCTTAGGAATGACCATCATACGCCCAATAGGCCTCTGTGTGCTTAGGAAGGACCATCATACGCCCAATAGGCCTCTGTGTGCTTAGAAATGACCATCATACGCCCAATAGGACTCTGTGTGCTTAGGAACGACCATCATACGCCCAATAGGCCTCTGTGTGCTTAGGAATGACCATCATACGCCCAATAGGACTCTGTGTGCTTAGGAACGACCATCATACGCCCAATAGGCCTCTGTGTGCTTAGGAATGACCATCATACGCCCAATAGGACTCTGTGTGCTTAGGAATGACCATCATACGCCCAATAGGACTCTGTGTGCTTCTACTTGTAACAAAGCATATCATGATCATCATACAATCGATATACCGCTATGTGCTTAGAAACTATATCATCATACGGTCCATATGCTTCTGTATGATTAGAAACGATCACCGTATACGGCCGATAGATCATGGACGATCATCATACAGTGGATACGCCTATATTAGGAACTAGACCTCTATATGCTTAGAACGACCATCACATACACGATACGGTAGGCCTTCGTATACGCACAAGAACGATCGTCATACGGTCCCGTCATACAACCAATATGCCGTGCTGTATGCCTAGAAACGTCCATTACATGGTTGATATGCCTAGGTATGCTTATGAACGACCATCATACCATCGAAATCCCTCTATACTCGTGGACGTCAACGATACAGTTGATAGACCTATGTATGCTTCGAAATTACCATCATATAGTCGATAGGCCTCTGTATGCTAAGATACGACCATGACATTGTTGATGCCTTAGAAAGGACAACCATACGGTCGATATGTCAGGTATGTTCATGGGCGACCATGATACATTTGATAGGCCTATGTATGCTTTGGAACGATATCACCATATGGGCGATAGGTCTCTGTATGCTTAGGAAAGGCCACCATACGGCCTGTGTAGGCCTCTGTATGCTTAGAAATGACCATCAAACTTTAGGTAGGCTTCTTCAGGATTAGAAACAACCACCATCAGTTCGATATACTTTTGTATGCTTTGAAATGACCATCATACGGTTGATAGGCATCTGTATATGCTCAAGGACGACAATGATGCTATTGATAGGCCTTTGTATGCCTAGAAACGACCATCACATGGCGATATGCCTATGTATGCATTGGAACGACCTTCATACGATCGACAGGCCTCCGTATGCTTAGAAGCGATCATCATACTGTCTATAGCCTTTGTATGCTTATGGTCGACCATCATACGTTCGATGGACCCATGAATCCTTAACAACGATCATCACACGGTCAATATGCCTCTGTTTACTTTCCAGGGACCTTCATACGATCGAGAAGTCTCTGTATGCTAAGAGACGACCATCATACGATCGATGGGTCCTTGAATGCTTGAAACGTCCATCAAATAGTCTATGGGTCTCTATATGCTTAGAAACGACCATCAAATGGTTGATAGGTCTCTGTATGCTTATAACGACCATCATACGGTCGATAGGCCTCTAGAGTCGATAGAGCCATGTATGCTTAAAAATGATCACCAAATGTTTGATATGCCTTTGTATGCTGAGAAACGAACTTCAAACTGGCGATATTTCTCTTTTCTTAATGTGTCTAGGAAATTTTCTAATGGACGACGTCTGAATATTGAATGACGAACTAGACGCTTGTATTTATATCTGTATGCTTATGAACAACCATCAAACTGTGAAAAGACTTCTGTATGCTAAGAAATCGACTACTATCGATGTGATGAGCGTTTGTATGCTTAGAAATGACTGGTATGGTCAACAGGACTATGTATGCTTAGGAACGACCATAATACAATTGATAGGCCTGTGGCTTCGAAACCACCGGCCTTAGTGTGCTTAAGAACGACCATCATACGCCCAATAGGCCTCTGTGTGCTTAGGAATGACCATCATACGCCCAATAGGTCTCTGTGTGCTTAGGAATGACCATCATACGCCCAATAGGACTCTGTGTGCTTAGGAACGACCATCATACGCCCAATAGGCCTCTGTGTGCTTAGGAATGACCATCATACGCCCAATAGACCTATGTGTGCTTAGGAATGACCATCATACGCCCAATAGGCCTCTGTGTGCTTAGGAAGGACCATCATACGCCCAATAGGCCTCTGTGTGCTTAGAAATGACCATCATACGCCCAATAGGACTCTGTGTGCTTAGGAACGACCATCATACGCCCAATAGGCCTCTGTGTGCTTAGGAATGACCATCATACGCCCAATAGGACTCTGTGTGCTTAGGAACGACCATCATACGCCCAATAGGCCTCTGTGTGCTTAGGAATGACCATCATACGGCCAATAGGACTCTGTGTGCTTAGGAACGACCATCATACGCCCAATAGGCCTCGGTGTGCTTAGGAATGACCATCATACGCCCAATAGGACTCTGTGTGCTTAGGAATGACCATCATACGCCCAATAGGCCTCTGTGTGCTTAGGAATGACCATCATACGCCCAATAGGACTCTGTGTGCTTAGGAACGACCATCATACGCCCAATAGGCCTCTGTGTGCTTAGGAATGACCATCATACGCCCAATAGGACTCGGTGTGCTTAGGAACGACCATCATACGCCCAATAGGCCTCTGTGTGCTTAGGAATGACCATCATACGCCCAATAGGCCTCTGTGTGCTTAGGAATGACCATCATACGCCCAATAGGACTCTGTGTGCTTAGGAATGACCATCATACGCCCAATAGGCCTCTGTGTGCTTAGGAATGACCATCATACGCCCAATAGGACTCTGTGTGCTTAGGAACGACCATCATACGCCCAATAGGCCTCTGTGTGCTTAGGAATGACCATCATACGCCCAATAGGACTCTGTGTGCTTAGGAATGACCATCATACGCCCAATAGGACTCTGTGTGCTTAGGAACGACCATCATACGCCCAATAGGCCTCTGTGTGCTTAGGAATGACCATCATACGCCCAATAGGACTCTGTGTGCTTAGGAACGACCATCATACGCCCAATAGGCCTCTGTGTGCTTAGGAATGACCATCATACGGCCAATAGGACTCTGTGTGCTTAGGAACGACCATCATACGCCCAATAGGCCTCGGTGTGCTTAGGAATGACCATCATACGCCCAATAGGACTCTGTGTGCTTAGGAATGACCATCATACGCCCAATAGGCCTCTGTGTGCTTAGGAATGACCATCATACGCCCAGTAGGACTCTGTGTGCTTAGGAATGACCATCATACGCCCAATAGGACTCTGTGTGCTTAGGAACGACCATCATACGCCCAATAAGACTCTGTGTGCTTAGGAACGACCATCATACGCCCAATAGGCCTCTGTGTGCTTAGGAACGACCATCATACGTCCAATAGGCCTCTGTGTGCTTAGGAACGACCATCATACGCCCAATAGGCCTCTGTGTGCTTAGGAACGACCATCATACGCCCAATAGGCCTCTGTGTGCTTAGGAACGACCATCATACGCCCAATAGGACTCTGTGTGCTTAGGAACAACAATCACACCATCGGTAGCGTCTGTATGCTCATGGCCGATCATTATACGGTCTTGGGTGCATTGAAACGACCATCATACCGCTCAAAAGGCCTCTGTATGCTTGTTCTCTGACCATCATTGGGCGGATAGGTTTATGTATGCTTAGAAACGATCATTATACGTTTGATATGCCTCTTCATGCTTAGAAAGTCCTGAAAACGATCGACAGGCTTATGCTTAGACATAACCAGCATACTCCCATAGCCTTTGTATGCTCATGGTCGACCATCAAAGGCATGAATGCTTAGAGACGATGTATGGTCGATATGCTTCTGTATGCTTAGAAAGGGTCTTTATTCTGTGGTCGAACAGCATACGGTCTTTATGTACGGCGTATCACGTTGGGCAGGCCGGTTCTCGTCAGATCAGCGAAGTTCAGCAACGTTGAGCTCGGTCAGTACTTGGATGGGTGACCGGGTGCTGTACTGGCTGGAACTGTGGACACTCTCGTGTTCTGACAAAAGTAGGCACCGTCGTGATATGACTGAAAAAAATGTTGAAAACGACGTAAATCCTACTCAAATCACTCGAGAGATAGGACTATGAATGCTCAGAGACGACCATCATACGGTCGATATGCTTCTGTATTCTTGGAAATGACCATTATACTGTCAACATCCTACAGCTGTATGCTCGTGGTCGAACATACGGTCGATAGGCCAATGAATGATTAGTGACGACCACCACACGGTCGATATGCTTATGTATGCTTACAAACGACCATTATACAATTTTTGTATCCTTCTAAACGGCCTCTGTATGCTTGAAAGGGATCGTCATACCATCGATATACTGTCGCCATGCCTTTTTGAGCTTAGGTCCGTTTATTGGCCTTCTGTCGCTATTCTGCATCTTCACTTTCCATGATGAATGCTGCACTAACGTTACGTCATTTCCCTTGACCCACTGATTGGGTTACATTTTTCAAGCCTGAGAGACACATTATGTCTCGGTTAACCGTGTTTCTTTGATCTTCAAATATGACGAGCGGTTATCCTATTTCTCTTTAAACGGGTAATATTCTGTTCCTTCTAATAGCCAATCAAATTTGAATGTTGAAGATGTCATACAGGCGCACCTCTCCGAATATGGAATGCAAACTATTATTACAGTTTTGACGAATCTCCGAAGCGTATTCTGAAGAGGAGGCGTGTCATATTTGGCCAGAGTGACTATAGTGTAGTGTTTGACTTGGGTGTGTGAAGATGTTACTCTGGTGATAACTTGAGTGTATTCTCAGACAAAGCAATTTTTCTATCGACTGTCCAGAAAAAAACACAGACCATAATGCTACATTGATGATCTTGTCAACTCGAATATAGTCCAGTTATCTGATTGAAAATAGTCTTCACGCTGAAGCCATTGAAAGGAGAGGGATCATAGTAAGAACCACAAATAAAAGCGCAGAGTCACGCGTCAGTGTACCCGTCGCGGTCCGTAGGAGTAAATCAGTTGTCCAGGAATTTAAGTGGAAAAGGCGAAGTCTAAGACCGATGCTTCTGTCATCATTTCTAGCCTCGAGTCTGGCCATCACGAATGAACGGACATCTTCCAGTAGCAAGCCAGTGAGAGTTGCTTCCCTTGAATCAGTCTGTTTCCCCGACCTCCAATTTGATGAAGCGTAGCCCCATCTGATAAATTTAACTTCCATTGAGATAACCTGCTAATAATAGGTGGAGGAGAAGCGAATGTTTTTCAGCACAGTCCTAAAATGCACCTACACGCATCTGGAAACTTATTACCACTGCTCAAGCGAAATTTGGGATCAAGATATCTTTATTCTAGGATAAAAGATTATAAAAATTAACATTTAGAGCTGTCCATGTACTTTGATTATTCGTATAGTGTTTCAGTTCATTTAGTTTTTCATACTATAATTTAAGTATTATATGAGAGGAGATGAGGGGCGGGATGTGAAATTCTTGGCCACTAGTAACAATACCATGAGCTTGTGGGTGAACAGAATAATTTCGTATGACGCGCTGCCGACATTTTACTTTCAGTTCTGGTATTGAAATGGGATGGGAGGACTACAAAATAACCACACATAGTACTCTGTGAAAGTTTTCTCAAGTATTGGAAATTTTTCACTCGGGTTGAGTGAAATTTGAGTGAATGTCACTCAATTGAGTGAGATGAATTTCCACTATAACTTGAGTGAACTTCTCTAAGTTTTCTAAGAGAGTATTCGAGGATTGATATTCGTTAACAACGGTCACATTAAGCGATTATCCTGCCCCTGTTTGTTCTGCCCATGGATTTTTATTTTTAGCATTCATATCTCATTCTACAATTATAATAATGTCATTTAGAAAGTGAATTACGGTACTGGTACTAAAATGCAATTATTTTTAAGATATCGCTTTCTTGACGAAACACATATCTATAGTGCTGCAGGATGCCGGTGTGATACTCGTATGAGACTTAAACTAGCCATGTTTTCGTTATGTCAGTACGTGATTGATCCTCTATATTCAATATTGTTCTGGACCACTACGCTACATGGGCCGTGTGACCCCTTCCCACTCTGTCCAATATTTTATCGAATTCGGCAAACAGATAGCCGAACTCACTCAAAAAAAAAGAAGGTTGTTTTATTGCCAGATACGGCCCATGCAGCCTACTGGTCTCGGGATGTCCATCAAATTGAATAAAGAGGACCAATGGCGTAGTGACTGAACGAATGAAAACTTGGCTAGACCTCCGGGCATGTTACCAAATCACCAACAGTAAATGCAAATACTCTATATCACTTGATGACGTCACCTCTCCGAATGGTTTGTACTATACCCAGGTGGTGGCAGACTCGAATCCTACACTGATGATAAAGCACAGATATATTGTACATCTGCAACAAATGGATATTAATATCTCTTCAGGTTTTGTCCCCCAAAATTACAAAATAAATCGATATGCTGATCGATATGCTGATCGATATGCTGATGCGTATTCTCCTTATATTTCCTATGTTAAATAAGTTTAAAACAAAATCCCCAGAAATGTTTTTTTCTCAGGAAGAATTATTTTCTCGCATTCATGAGAAAAGTTACAGCACATGACCAGGATCGGTATACCGGTATCCAGTAGATTGATTCGCCTTACGAAACAACACTAAATAATGGCGACATTTATAAAATTGTTTAATAAATGTGCTTGCATGCAAGCGAACACTATAACGACTTGTTCCGGCTCCCGATGTATACACTCTGCGCTGAAAGACTCGCACACAGTTATCACACTGTTAGTATCGCATCTCGGTCAAAGGGAGACAAGTGGGTCTAACTTTCACAGGATCTCTCGAGATTTATCTCCCCTCATATACCAACCCGTTACAATTAAAGTTACGTATTCGGAGCTCAGTTTTGCTCAGAAGCTATCAATGTTAAAATTCATGGTAACTATTTCGCTCCTTTGAGAAGCTAACTATGAATCTTGTCAAATGATTATAAACAATAGAATTCCATATGGTATATCACAAAACGTAATATTTTACTTTTGTACTGTTTTATTTTCGTATTGAATTCTATAGGGTGTATAACAAAATACAATAATACGTACTTGTTGTACTGTTTTGGCCTAACTGTACGGAATCCTATCGGAACAGATGTGTTATATTCCATGATAGTGAATATGCATATTTGGTCATCGTTGCAAGGCTTCTCTGGCACGAATTAATACAAACCTGACAAGCATGCAAATCAACACTGGGCAGAACGCAGTCTTCATATCTCTGGGTATCTGCACAAGTCCAGGTAATCACTAAATCCGCGCAGAGGGTTCGTAACCTATCGATTGTTACACTGGCTCGAGAGGATGATTTCTGGGTTGAATGTTTTATTGCAACGATGTTAAATTATCAGATGTTGAACAGGACCTTCAGTATTGATGAGTAGTATACTGTTAAGATGTTGTGTCTGCTGTCGTGATGAGAATCGTTGAATAGTGCCACGAGAATGCATCGTGCTGTGCAAATTTCATACAAAGTACGACCCATTCGTTCCTTGTCCCAGCTTTGCCATAGATGAGCAAAATTAATGGTGAAAACGTCCTAAAACTACGAGATTACCAGAAGTTATTTTCTACCTGAATTGAGCAGCATTAATTCACCGCAGTCTATTCTAATCATTTTACAAACAACGATTAACAAACACATGATTAGTTATCGATAAACTGATCCTCTCGTTACTACATCAGCCAACTGTAGATATGAAGTTTTTTTTATTCACCGGGGTGTTATTCGAAATCAAAAGCTCACACACATTTGTATCCGCGTGAAATCAAAAATGTTTGTACTGATTACTTTTATAAAGATTATATGGTTGGTTACATCTGCATTTGTGACTACATAATAAGTGACCTCGTGCAGAGTCGAAGTTCATTGACAAGGCATATGGGGAGATAAAGCCTGCTGGGAGATTGATGTGGTGTTGAGCCAGGAGTGTAGAAGTTACTTCCCCTGGACCATGGAATTCAACCTGCTGATGTTTTCTCTTCTAATCAATGAACGAAAACTCAACATCGTATTAATGGAGAACGGCGGCCCGTGTATAGTAAACAGGGCCCCGGGAGAATGTTTGGAATAGTTTCGAGCTAAAGAATGCCGGGGTGGAATTATATATATAAATCGTGAAACTCTTTAGATAATTCTCCGAGTTTTACAAGATGAAAGATAGAACTGACTAGGAACATATAAGCTCTCCTATTCCTGTATTGTGAAACACCCCGCCAGAAAATGCTGACTCGGGTGAGAATCGCACTTGTAAGATGGACTGAATTAGCGAGCTGTTCTCGATCGGACTCAGTCGGTAGAGCAATGGGACGGTATCTCCCAAGTTGTGAGTTCGATTATTACCAGAGCCAGTATTTTCTGGCAGGGTGTTTCACAATGTAGGAATATAATTATATTATAATTTATCCCTGAAGAGGACTGCAATTAGTGTTATTCTCCTATACAAAATCTTAGTATATAGTTCCTGACTTTTCGCTAAATGAGAGATACTCACAATAAAGACGAATATTTATAATCTTACACCATTCAGTCGTCATATTGGTGCGATTTGTTGTTCAATTACCATTGGGGCCAATTCTCAATCAATATCGTTTCATTGAGCATTTCCGTAATTTTGAAATGTACCGCGGTACATTCGATTCGTTTCATGGAAGTCCTCATTAAAATCGTTATTAAGTCATTGCCCTGATCCCTAAGATCGTCTTTTTCTCAAAGAAAGAAGAAGAAAAAAATTTGCTTTGATACTAAAAATTAACTTCATGTGAACAATCTGATTAAAAACAGTGTAGAAATTTACCTGAGAATACGAAATCATTGTGATAATTAACATATCTTTTGGCATCGCGACGTTCATATAGATGGTCCTATACTCGTTTCCACCATAAGCCTTATACATTTGAACATGTGAATTAGCTATAACTTTTAATCAGCAAAGTCACCGAATTTTTTGACGCCAAATTTCCGATATTATGCAACAAAGTAAAACACTTTATACTCTCATGATTCTCCTAATGGCTCTAATAATATTTATCAGAACACGCCTTATCTGTGGATCTTCATTTGAAGGGAGACAACTGTTCACGTTTTGATTCCGATGTAGTTTTACCAGGTACAAGTAGTCGCCCTTAGTATACGAAATTGCAAGACTTGTGGAATACCGGTAGGCTATCAGTATATCAAAGACGGTCTCCGTTCTTTCAGAGAAGGAATACAGTCTATTTGATTTTTGCGTTTATGCTTATACTTTTACTTTATTATCAGTTTAATTTAAACTTTAGAATAAGAAGGCATTAATTCTGAGAGCATGATTATGTGTTGATTTTCACCCAAATGAAATCAGAATTGAACAGATGGAAATAATCTACCAAAATAAATTGTATTGTCGAATGATCGCGATAAACCTCTGGAATATTTTTGGAATATTTCTTGTCGAAGCCTAATTGATTACGGTACGCTAGGTGCTGGTTTTTTTTCTGACCGGAATGCCACCATAATTAGCTGACGGTGGTCCTGGCTTTAATGCCGGCTGTTCGACTCCGAAGCACCAAGCCGTCCCTTTTGTTCCCTCGAGCATTTCGTTCGGCGAGTTGTGGTCGTTAGCAAGGGAACAGTTTGCGTCGACCGGTCCGAGGTAATTAGCAGTTTGGTAGAAACGGAAAACTGCGGAAGTTCCACCCGCCCGGATTTTTACGAGAGTTCTGCCTTTAGCGCTCTTATATCTGCGTTCGTCGGTGAACGAGATAATGAACTGCGTGAAAATTCGGCTTATTTCACTCAGGAAGTGCGGAAACTGGTTCTAGAGGGACTAGGAAATGAATAGGTCCGTAATCGTACGCCATTCCATCAGGCAACTTCCGGTGAGCGTAGACATTAGGTAACTGGTCGCAAAGTCGATGGGAACGTTTCTCTTTGTATTTTCCAGTTTCTTTGAAACCATTTCCTTTCCTGTTTTCTGCCTTCTTCCCCCGGAGCCGGATCCATCAAGCCAGCGTGTATACGGCAGCTCCCTGCATATGAACCGGCGCAGAGAATCGTTGGCGAAAGTTCACCGTCAATATTAAGTTCTGAGGAATGATGTAGACCCTATACGTGATGGATTCTTGGGGAAAGTGTTGGTTATCATTTGGCAAGGTGTTGTTTGCTGTAACAGAAAAAAAGTTTCAAATTGAAAAACTTTGACGTTAACTTCTAATTGAGAGTATCTCCATATTAGAATCTAGTATTGTAGCAGAGATGGAATTTTAGAAAGAAACCTTGCGTAATTTGGGTCATACGCCATTTGAAGCAGGCCGTCAGATGGCGCTCGCTTCTCCCCGCCATCAGGTGGCACCGTGACTCCTACTTCAACGCCGTCAGGTGGCGCTCGTTCCTCATCACCGCCATGTCATGGGTCTCTTTTGGGTACCATCTGTAACAGCTCTCCATAAGCTAATAAATATACATATATATATACTAAGAAAAAGCTGTTAAACTGGCAAAACTTAGGCGAATGTATAAATATCCTATTTGAAAACGGGTAATATGGTAACCGGTGCTTAAATACAAATTTTGACAACTTATATTTTAAATATTCATGGCATAGTGTGTGGAGGCTTTGCCATATATAATCACTGAAAAACTATGGCAACTGTACTATACCCAAAATCGCACGGGTTGAACGCGCGTGGTCACTGAAGCAAAATGGTACGACATCGGGATCTCCCAATTCCGTCTTAGTTCTATATGGAGCCACGTTCGGTTTCCATCTCAGTTCAACGAAAATGGTTAAAAAAAAAAGTGTGGCGCACTTTTGTTTTTATTAGGAATTAGTTGGATTCGGAGCAGACGTGCATGTTAACTTTTAACATGTTTAAGCTTGATAAACTAAATAATCTTCATTGGTTGTGCATAAATTATTTGCTGCTTGAAATGATAAATTTCATTTAAATGGTAAGATATATTTATTCCCTTTGGGCTATTTTGCAGAAATCTGATAGCTAGGAAATAAAACCCCCTGTCCCGTCAGCGAGTTCTGTATCGTGTCGTTAAAATCTATACCTGTATGAACACGAGATAACTTGACCAGGGTGGTACCTCCGTAACTTGCTGAAACATGACATTTCGCTATCAGAAACCGGTATGACTTACATCGGCGGTAACTTAATTATTCTGTAAATATTAATTTCAAATATTAATAATTAAAAGACAAAAGTCATGGCTCATAAAAATTTCAGGCCGCCATTTACTAGCGTCTCTTTACATGGCAGCTCTTGATTTCCTCCACCTTCCAGAGGCTTCTCTATAATTTACCACCATACTCTCGATATGCTCCAGTCCCATGCTGATTGCTCGCAGTTCGGCAATTCCATCGGTTGTCAACAAAACCTGAGGAAGTCGGTGTTGAGTTTCATCTGTTCATTGAGCATGTCTTATTGGAAAATGGCTAATCATCAAAAATCCATTATTATTTACGTCAGGTCTAAAAGGTTTGCATCTGCAATATTTTATGCAAACTGGTTTCCGAAGAAGCGCTCTAATTTGCACACTGTAAACATTTTTTAACTGCGGGGAACCAAACATTCTACACTAAATCCGAAACGACAAAAACATAACGTAGGCTAAAACGTTACAGAGCCTGTCCGCTGTCATATTGGAGTCATTTGTGCATTGTAAAGCTAAATTTTCATCGTTTGTCTTTGCCTCTTTACTCAATAAAGTGCCCAAGGATATGTTGAAAAAAATATTCGAAAAAACCTGACCGAAAAATTCACCAAAAGTACATTTTAAGGACAATTTATGACGTCTTCAGAGCGATCATCTTGAATTTATTTTTACTTTTTCTGGCCCCAAGATACATTGAAAACCGGAACATTTCGGCACGCCACATTTCGGCACAAAGTGGAGGGTACGACATTTCGGGAACTTTTCCACATCTGCACAGCTTGAAAGATTTATTGTAATTGGACGAAAAAAACTATATTACTTGTTGTACATATATGAACGATTTTACATTGATATATTGTTGATATTTTAGCAAATTCCCCATCAGTCAGACTAATAGATATGTATATCAAGATCCTGGTTGGGCTGATCAGTGTCCAGGGTAATAGGAACTGTGAGCACTCTCGTGCACACTCTCGTGCACATGTAGGCACCGTCGTGATATGACTGAAACAAGGTTGAAAATGACGTTAAACCCTACTACTCACTCGCTCACTCTATATCAAGATCCTGCATAAGGTTACATTTTTAATTTCTTTGTAAAATCTGTAGCGAATATGTAATAATACTTTTTGGGGCTTAAAAACAAAATTGTTACATAGTTTTTCATTGTAAATTATATCATGTAACATGCATATGTATTTGTTTTTTTCTAGTGCTTGACTCACTTGGTCAATATTGACTGAATTTGACATCTTGACAACCGTTACAAAATTTTGGTAGCCTTTTTGTCTGTCCATATGGTATAAAAAAGGGGCAAAAATCTTCATTGTTATCATATTTTGGCCTGTGAAATGAAGTTGCGGTAATGTTGCGTGCCGAATTGTCGTACCCACCACATGGTGCCGAATTGTCGTACCCACCACATGGTGCCGAATTGTCGTATATCACTTTGTGACGAAATGTCGCGTACCGAAATGTCCTGACACCGATACGTTGAGAAGTTTCAGTACATCTTAGGGATTAAGAACAATATTTTGGGGTAGAGGGTTGAACTGCGTTATACCGGTACATTCAGAATTGCCCAGACTACATAGGGTTAAGAAGATCACAGACGGGGACATACTGACTCCTATCATCTTAACATTTTCGATAGTCCCGGGGCTAGAAAGCTGAACAGTTATTTCGACCATTTTATTCTGTACAAAAGTTTTCGATGTTTCTAAAATGTACACGATACATGAAATATAAAAATAATTTCATCATCTTTATGAGAAATTGTCCTGAAAACACTGACGTCACACATCAAAACGTCGATTTTAAGGAACGGACACAAATGGCCGCCATTTTGAATTTACTCCTAATTCTCACTCTCATCTAGAATGGCGAGAGTTCGTTACTGGTCTGTGTGACTGTCCGCACTGCATGCAAGCATCAACTACATACGAGATTTCGGGAACCTTTTACTGTACCGCGATGGCGAGGGTTTCCAAGCTATGAACTGATAAAAGTCTTGTTCATTATGTACATGACCGCATTATCATAGCCTTAATTTGAAACGTGTGAGATGATAACGCCACATACGCGCATCAGTTCTATAATTCATCCTGAACAGACGAATTGAAGCTGCATGGTTGAAAAGAATTGATTTATGTTTCTTCTAGTTGATATTATTTTTCCTGGTCCTTCCTTAAATAGTATGGCAATGTAACAGTTACCACATTTATGGCAGTTTATAGCTAATGATATTTCTCCATGTTAAAGCATAGTGTGAAATAGAATTAAACGACTCAGAATTGGACCATATACTGGGTTTCTGCCAACTGACGCATGTCCAGAGTATTGTTATTGCTTCAATGCGGGAGTGACGGATTATCGTCGTCGTTGTATGTTGTGATTTTCAGATATTACAACAAGAGTGCGTAGTTTATAATTTAAGTTCAGATCATAGTTTATTTTGATCAGCTAATAATATACGGGCGAGTTCATGCGGAAGTAAAAATCTTGATCGATTGGTCAGGGAGGGGGTGGTAAGTTTTTGTACAGCTGATATTGTTATGTGACAGTGTCGTATAGTGTTAAAGGCGTATTTTTCTGCCGTGCAGGATTTTACACAAGTATGTGTTGGTACAATATTTTGGTGTCCCTAGGATATGCTACCTGTACGTTGAGGTATTACCTGCGAATGGCTGTGCACTGAGGCGTGCCGAATATCCGCATGGGGGCTTCCCTAATTACGGGCTGTCACTCGAGTATGGGTAACAGAGGGTTAACGACAATCCACGAAGGTCACCCATCTCCAGTCACAATGACTCAGTGAATAAAAATTCCGTGGGAACCGAATCGATAGACATTTAAAACAGTCTCCCTACCACACAAACTACATCACATATACACACACACACACACTCATTTGTATATATATATATTATTGAAACCGGGCAGTCCATCAGGATTTTCTGACGAATATTCGCTGGGACTGAATTTTCATTATTTTTATATCATTTGAAGATTTTTCAAAACATAATATTACTAACTGGTATCATTACACTTTATATTTTTACAGCAAAATACCTTTTTGATGTGACAATGCCAATATTTAGTACATCAAATGGATAAAATATAAGAATAGTTGGACAGGTAGGTTTTAAAACACGTTATATTGCTGTCAAAAGGATGTGACCCTCAACAGCGCGTAACCCGAGACGAAGGTGTCCCCCTGCGTTAAAAAGATATTTGAGATTTTTAGATCCTGGTGATCTTGGCAAGATGCCAAGATTTCATGTTGGATTTCTAGATATTTTTCTTCCAGTTTTATTTATTCCGCCATCTCCCTCCGCTACCTGTGGCAGGTCGTCACGGGTCAGTGAACACATCCCCCTACTCGTCTCTGGGCGGCGAACCCTCCAAACTCGGCGCTCTGTCAAATCCGCGCACCTGCCTTGTCAACTCGACTGGCAAACCGAGCCTGTCATCTGGCCTACAAGTTGTGCCATGGAAGGGCTTCACTGCACCGCCATTAGGTTGTCAAATCTAAATTTAACTCAACATTTTATTCCTTCGCGTACGTACTCCTCCCATCTCTCTATCATATTGTTCGATATGATGGAATCTAAAATGCACTCCAGACGATAATATTTTTTTTTTGCAACGTTAGGACAGAATAACACATTTGATAACAGCGTCGAAATAAAATAATAAATCAGTTGACGAAATATAAATGAAATTTTATCATTTGTTATAATAAGAGCGTATTTACAAACGTAGATACTGTATTTCGCATATAGAAGTAGCAAGGCTTAATTTGTCTAAACTGATTTTGTACACCCGAAAAACATTAACCTCCTCGAATAATCAACTTCTCTCTTGTTTAATTTCAATACTATTTTTGTGAGAGAATGAAATTGAAAGAAATTCAATAAAGTTTTTTAACCATTAATATTTAGGTATGTGGATAAATATCATTATTCGAAAAATACTGAAAGTTTATGAAAAGAATATTTATAAATTAATTCAAATATACAGTGTGTATAATTAATGGATTTGTTACGTACAAATATAACATATATATATATATATATTAGCCTGAAGCTGACACGTAATGTTATGGATTTCACATGATTGGCTTTTATTCTTGATTTGAAGTGGCATAACCTCAGGTATAATTGTTTTATTCGGTTTCCATACCACGATGATATCGCCAGTAAAATTTGAATTGAGATACAAAAAATTTATACTGTAAGAGTCTCGAAGCCTCCTAAATTAAATGTGTTAAGGAGCTTGATCCTCGTAATTACTGTAATCAACAAAAATCAACAATATACATTGCCTCCTAAATTTCTGTGAATCGACAATAATCAACAAGGAACATTCTCTCCCTAATCACTTCAATCAACAATAAACATTGCCTCCCTAATTACTGTAATTATAAAAAATGACCATTGCTTGGCTAATTGCTGTGAATCGGCAATAATCAACAATGTACCTTGCCTCTCTAATTACTGTGAATCAACAATAATCAACAATGACCATTGCTTGCCTAATTACTGTGAATCGGCAATAATCAACAATGTACCTTGCCTATCTAATTACTGTTAATCAACAATTATCAATGTACCTTGCCTCCCTAATTACTGTAATTATAAAAAATGACCATTGCTTGCCTAATTGCTGTGAATCGGCAATAATCAACAATGTACCTTGCCTCTCTAATTACTGTGAATCAACAATAATCAACAATGACCATTGCTTGCCTAATTACTGTGAATCGGCAATAATCAACAATGTACCTTGCCTCTCTAATTACTGTTAATCAACAATTATCAATGTACCTTGCTTCCCGAATTACTGCAATCAACAAATGACTGAAATATAGTTGAAAGCGACGTTAAACCATATTCACTCACTCGCTCACTGTAATCAACAATAATAAGCCATGCACATTGCCTCCCTAATTACTGTGAATCAACAATAATTATCATTGTACCTTGCCTCCCAAATTACTGTAATCAACAATAATCAGCAATAAACATTGCCTCCCTAACTACTGTGAATCAACAATAATCGTCAATGTACCTTGCCTCTCAAATTACTGTGAATCAACAATAATCAACAATGACCATTGCCTCCCTAATTACTCTAATCAACAATAACCAATAATGTATATTGCCTCCCTATAACAACAAGGACACTAGGACTATTTGAATATTATTGTTCAAATACTAATACCTCGTTATATGGTTAATAGTCATCTGACAAGCAATCAGTCTTTGACATAATTTCGACAGGCCTAACTTAACAATTCCTTGTTTATTGTGCTTCAAAATTACTGGCTCCACAATTCTTGAAGTTGTCTACCTCAAAATTCGTTTCGTGTTACATGCCGGACATATGCGGACAGTGGCGGTTAACCAATCCTCGCTATTATGGGGAGGGAATCCGACTGACAAAGCAAAAAACGGTCACTGTGATGCATTGTGGAGTTGAGTGGAACATAAATCGGCCAACTTGAAATACACGAATTAAAACCAACTCAGAAGTCGTTAAAAAATGGTAGCGAGCAAACCAGTGAATATTTGAGGCCAAAATATTTCACACATGATTTTTGACTAAATCTTTCATATGCTGGCAATAGCAACCACTAATGACACAATTGTCGTGATTGCGTCATTAGTGGTCGACTCTGCATGAGTCGCCAGCTAATGACGCAATTACGACATTAGCTGGCGCCCTGACAACTGCTAATGATACAATTGTCTCAATTGTGTCCTTAGTAGTTGTTAATATGCCTCAAGATGTGAAGTCCTCTATGTAACCCGACACGTCAAATTAAAACTCTGTTCTCATTTTGTCTGTGCCAGTCCAATGAAACTGCGTTGATAATTAAATTAATGTCGTGTTACATTGAAGATGCAAGACATCGGGAAAATTGCATTCTTGTTAACCTGTTATCTTGTTGGCATGGATTTACAGTCTATCATGTGTAATTACAAGGTTACGAAATCACAGGCCCATACCTGAAAATAGTGAACCTTGCACCAGACTCTTGCCATAAGTCACACCCACCTTCGACTCCCACACGGGTCTCCGTCAACCTTCTGTTGTTTGGAGTAAGTGATCGGCTTAAAGTACATGTTACTCAATTCCACATTTAGCCTTTGCAGATTCCACCGACTTTCTTGATGTGAATAATTTTGCGCTTCATGGAGAACTAACCCCGGGCTAAGATCTCGGTCACAACATGTTACACACGGTTATCCTCGCACTTCGTGCATCGGAGATATATTATCAGCGGCGAAGATTATCTCGGTTACCTCAGATATGTTAAATAAGCCCTATAGGCCATTTGGAATTTGCGTCATTCTACCTGATGGATAATTTCTTATTTATCTATTACAAAGTTTTAGGCCCAGTTATCAAAATGCAGCCTTCCGGGTTAGAATTTGTGAGTGTTTCGTTTAAGGGAGATATCATTTTGAAATGATACGTGCAGTTTTCATGGAATAATAAAAAAAAACAAATTCTACTGGGCAAAGCCCCTCGAAATGGGTATGAATTTCATATGGGCAAAAGTATTGTCGTAATGTAATCTGCATGTAAAGTAATGCTTTTCCCAATGCTTTGCTTTGGTAGTAAAATTAACGTCGCGTTACATGACCTCTATGCCCAAAAACGACCATTTGAATTCGAAACTGGCAGTTAACAATGATGTTTATTCCACTGTGAAATCCATCTGTGCGAACACAGTCAAATCAAATCTGGCAACAATTTTATGTAAGACTCACGAAATATAGTCTTTTGTCCAGGATATTACCTTTTCAATGATAGGTGTTCCACCACCAAAGCCTTGCTTCAAGTCTCGACAGAGCGATATGTAACAGCACAAGTGTGTATTGCCCCTTCCCCTCGAGATGAATCTATTGATTTCTGAAGAATACCCGCGTGTATTTCGTGTTTGCCCTGTCTAGAGTATAGTACGTATTGTTGCAAAAATAGAATTGTATGCACATACACTGTTAAGTCCTACAAATGTTCATTATGCTCGCCCAACAGACCTGTGAAAGCCATGCATATTTTCACTCTATCCACAATTCATTGATATCAAAATGCAAACCAATGGCATTGTTTCCACTTACTGTCGCAATGCACTAAATTGCAGAGATCTGGTGATGGACCGTACACCTTTATTTGATCTGATTGACTTGTTGCGAGAAGTTCTCGGCTGTTGCTTCGGCAGACAATATTGGTTCTTTTCATTGTAGGCTTTTTCTAGGCAGCCATATTGGTCGACTTGAAAAAGGCAAATTCTGTGATAGAACTTCCCATGTTCAGGTAAAAAAAGTAGAAAATATTTGATGGAAAACTTCTGCGCATACCAGAGAATTAACAATGACGAGTAATTTCCATGAATAAGAACTTTTATTCTCACTTAGTATCTGAAATATCTTGCTTGTAACTCAAAATCCTCTTGAAATGGTCATACAATAATAGCACTCGCGTCGACACTTCCAAGTACCTAAAGAAAACATTGTAAGTAGGGTCTGCGAGTTTGGCATGTTGTTGTTGTAGCACAATCGTGGGTATTCTGTTATATTCACCAGTTTTGCCTCCAAAAAGCCTAGATTTATATCTATTTGTATTTGAAAGTTTGCTAACTTCAAAATATTGATAATTTTTAGAGTGTGAAACAAGATTTGAACCACATCAACAACATGCTACACAGTGCATGGTCCTCAGTGCATACGACACTTCCAGGCTATCACATTCAGATCTATCCCATTCAGGATTATCCCAGCAGCTGTATGTATGGGATAATACTGTCATGTGATCGTCAGCTCTTCCTTCATGCAAATATCCCCATAGATGTGCACATGTACAACAAAAGTTCGAATAAACCATATTATTCCGCCATACCACAATAACCTGTCATGTAAGACGAAGCATGAAAAAGCCAACCCACAGACATGTAACCAAGACAACCCAAATGTCCTTATATGCGGCTCTTTTTCTCTGCACGTGAAACACCGCAGGACTGAGAATTTCTGTGTTTGGAATAACACTGCACCAATCCTTATTTGCTGTGTTACCTGTTTAGACATTGGGCATATCTGCACGGTTCTTCTCTGTGAGGAGTTAAAGATGTTGTCCTGCCTGTACAGACTAAATCTTTCTTTCGGAATCATAAATTTTGAAGAGAACAACAGTCTCAACACACATTTTAGGTTTCGGCTGAGACATTTAGAATGTTAACTAAGAGTTAGTATTGTTATTTATGGAAATTGCCCATCAATGTTAATTCTCGATGTGCAAACTTTTTCTTCCAATGTATTCCACCATTCCACCATTAACCTACGTATGGAAAATTGTACCTCGAACTTTTCATTTTCAAGCGGACTAAAGTGGCTGCCTAGACAAAGGCCTTAACTGTATTTTAAGATGCATGCGCATGCAGTGTTCAATGCGCAATTGTTCATAATGTACTCATGTCGTGTCACTCAGGACGGATTCTAGCTGTCGTTGGGTGAATTCTGAAAGTTGTCCATTCTGGACCCCCAACCTGGTTGACCAATATGAACAGTGCGAACTGGATGAACTGGAATGTCCAATTGTTTCGTTTATTTTACATTTTTATTTTTATGAAACATACATTACATTTAATGACAGAACTTTAAAAAGGATCGAATTACCTAAATAACAAAGCTATAAAAGTAGCAAATTACTTGAATATGTTCCAAGCGATACATCCGGATCTTGTCTAACGTGGGATGGTAAACTATCCCTTAACTCAGGTGTGGATATATCTAGTGTCCTTTCATCATAAACACCTTGTGACACAATCAAGCAAACATATCGTAATTTCCACGACACGGATGCAACAGTTCACTGTAGTTACATTGCAACGACATTGCTCTAAGATCATGGTTTATTTCAAATTTCCCGTTCTCACAGAAGGATGTATATTTACACCTAGCATGAATATAATCCACAGGCCCTCGCAACAAGCAGTAGGGGAGTATTTAGGGGGGGGGGGGAAGAAAAAAAGGGGTCTGTATAGTAAACCCCATGATATTTTTTCATCTCCGAATAAGATTGATTCGAGGGCCTGTGTGGTGTCCACAATTTGGTGGTAATCATTATCATGAACACGACGAATAGCCCACATTACAAGGCCAAGCTCTAGCTGATAACTCTTGTATCTATATAGAAGCTAATGTATAGTAATATTGGCGAGAATAAACTAATCTCTCTGCTAAAATATTTACTTTCCGCTTAATTGGTTTCCGCGAAATCGGCCAGGGAAGAAAGTCTTGTAAACAATAGCTTGTCCATATCACTTGATTACCTGTCAGCACTCGGACTCCTGACAGATCAATTACCCAAAACTTCACCTGTCAACTTAGCTTCAACACATGGATTGATGGCTCTCAACATGTCCTGTTCTTCATGCTCGAATATCTTGAATTCTGGACCTAAATGAAAATATGAAATAGTGGATATATTAAGAAGTAAGTAAAAAAAAAAAAAAAAAAAAAAAAATCTGCGTTGTATGAATTCACGAGAGTAAATTTTATGAATGGACGGACGGACTGAACGACGGAAATTAGCATACACATTTTGGTTTCAGACTATTTGTCCTCGGGCATTTCCGGTGTCGTTATGCAAAAACTTTAGAAATACTTTCTGTGCGGACATGTAAAATTACTTGCCTCTAAAAACCAAGAATGTTAATACCTGAAGCGATGTATGAAGTCATCGGTATGTGGATTAACATTTCCAGTATGATAAATATTGTTAGTCATTTAACATATTGGGACTTTGGACCACAGAGTGCCACATAATTATCTGCTATATTATGGGGACCATGCAGGGTACGCAATTATAGCTGATAATTGAGAATTGTTTAATGAATTAGTAGAAGTAGAAATGGCATCACCAATGACTTGACAGAGCGGTTACCTATATACGGTCCACTTGTCTTTGAAACTATGTTTATACCCAATTTTTCAAACGAACAAATGTTCTTCGACAAAAACAAATTATGGCATTGCCATTTGACAAATTTAACCGTGTTGCCTAAGTTATAGGGTTAAAGTTTGGTGATGGTTTACAGTAAACACCGTTGAAATCTGACTTAATAAAAATATTCTAGAATGGGCAATGAATAAAGTTTCAATCCAGTTCAAGTTCGTAAAAATACTACATGATCGTGTTATATATTGGTTAATTTTGTAGTTTCTGCAATTCGTGCTGTAGGATGTATGTCCCGTCACCCCGGGGGCTATCAGCCGTATCGCTATTATTGTCCTAAATGGGAGAAATCTTATACAAATTATGGTGATAAAACCAGTGAACCGCTAACGTTCTCAATCAATGTCATTGCCCTGCCCTATTTCTTGTGAATAAATCTTCGGACTGTCTTAGTACGTGGCTATAGAATATTTTATGTCCGGTATTAATGGAAGTCCGGAATCCGCATTGAATTCCTCTACTCTCAAAAGTTGGCTTTGAATTGTTTCCTTTTCTCCGTATATTTTTCTCAAAAATACAATAACTTTGCTTCTCTGGGACAAGAAATTGATAATTTTGTCGGGACAAGAAATTGATATATAATTTTGCCGTTTTGTTGATAACGGGGTTAAAATATGAAGTGAAGCGTTGATCAAATGAATATGAAGTGAAGCGTTCGAATATATATGGAGTTGTTTATTCATACAAATGGCCATCCAACCTTAGTTTCACCATCTGATAATATATTACTGTAAAAAATTGTTTTGGCCGTTTGTCCAGTGGATAGAGATGAACCGACAGGTTTATTGCCGACAATGCTTATAAATTAGGTACTGTTAGATAAGAAGAACAGCAGAGGGTTCGATTCGCTGTGCTCGTGAGTCCCGAGTGATTCTCTTACCGACGAGTATCTGCCAGAAATTACAAAAAAGCTTTGGCGAGTTTGAGTCTTTAACTCCATTATCGATATAGGATTCTTCATTAATATTCTGATGACGTCCTTGGGTCTTTGATTTGGCTCCTTAATTGGGTCATTTGGGTCTTTTGATTTTAATATATAAGAGGCTGATATTACCATCCTAAAAAACAACATCAATAGTTTTCATAAATATTCAAGTATTCGTTTCACCTGAAAGAAAACTAATATTTATTGTTGACCGAATACCACACATACATAAATTCCCTTAAAACATCTTGATGGTGAAGTCAACTGAATGTTATTGAAAATGTGTCAATTCTCATTTCCCGTTATATCATCTTTCCATATCTATCGGCTGCAGGAGTTACCTTTATAATTAATATGTCATCCTTCTCTGTATTTTGTCAGTGTTAAATGATCAAAGCTGTCCATTTGATAGTTTGATTTGATTGTCACATTGTGTAGGTCGAGAGCCGAGCACTATGGCGTTGTTACATAGACAATATTGTGATTGCATTCTATTTTGGGTCCGAAGACACTTCATGGATCTATATGGGTTACGATGAAAAATAGAACTACATGTATAATTAGTTTTCAGAGATCTTTAATTTGACTTTTCTGTTTACCAACATGTCGTAATAAGTATTTAATGGTGATCGCTTAATATTACTGCACCTTAACTCGCGAGTAATTGAAAGTGTTTCTGGCTGTCGGATGTAACAATACCAAGTCCGTATATTTATATATGCTGGTTAATTACTACCTTCTCCCATTATCCCACAGTAATATGCTTGCGGCTGTATAGTATTTATTCGAGTCGTCGACATGCATTAATCTGTCATTTTTTTGTATTGATTTCTATCTGAGAAAATGTCGCGTGTATCGATTTTGAGAAAGCTTGCTTTTAGATAGGTATGCCTTAAGTATGAAAGTGGGTTTGTCGAG
Organism: Hanleya hanleyi; assembly: GCA_036873755.1. Lineage (NCBI taxonomy): Eukaryota > Metazoa > Mollusca > Polyplacophora > Lepidopleurida > Hanleyidae > Hanleya > Hanleya hanleyi. Next base: position 38,521 of record JAVTVY010018490.1, read on the forward strand.
AACAATGGCGGCACGGCATTAACAACCACTAGAGGTTCTGCCTATATTAGCTTCTGCTCGCAATTAGCCCATACCTGGAAATACGCTCAAAGAAAATATTTGCGGATGTGGAATTGAAACAGGAACACGGGCCATCAGGATTTGGCGGATCAATGTGGAAGTGCTTGCATGGAAAGTGGTTTTCTACCCTAACCAGGTGTGCCGGAGACTGGGCTCGCCCTCTTGGGTCCGATTGAAATGGGCCATTCGAAGGAATTCTTCGCAGTGTCCATTGATTCCCCACTCTTTCTTACCCTTTTCCATGTTGAACGAACCGCAGTTATTAGTTTTCTTTTGTCTTTCCCTTTGCGACCTTTATGTTTGTGAAATTGTATCAAGTGCAAACGTAGCAAATGTATGGGTCATTGTTATAAAACCCTTCTCCGCTCAGACAGCGACATTATTGGAGCTCTTCAGTTCGGAGGTATTATTGGAACTCTTCACGTTTGGAGGCTATTGGAGCTCTTCATGTTTGAAGGTAGCTCTTCATGTCCTCTATTAAGTTTTACCCTCAGATACTTTATGGAAGAAAGACTTTGCATTGTGAGAAAATTCTCAAGGGCCTTTATTACACCAATTCTCTTGGGAATTGTCTGAATTATTTGAGCTTGGAAAATTAGCCCTACATGTAACAGGCCTAGAAAGGGGAGGGGGGGGGGGTGCATTACCCGAACATTCTACACTATCTCCGAAACGACAAAAGAGAAATAAAGAGCTGACACTCTTTAACTTTATAGCATATCAGATTAGGATCCTTTTAAGCCTATTTGCATACCCTCCGAGCAGAGGATCATAGGTAAATTCAAAATGGCGGCCACAAGAACTGCCTTAAAAGTTTTGATTTTTGTGTTTAATTTCAAAATTTTGGGCTCCATTCAGAAAAGTGCCCATAAATATTTTATTTCCCATCAGATAATTATTCTCTGAATTATTACGTAGTTTATGTGGAGAAAATAGCAAATATAAATATATATTTCGTAAAATCTTACTGAAACATCGACCCAAATATGACATCATTGTGACGTCATCAGTGCGGTCATCTAAGGGCGATACAAATATATACAATGCTCACTGATATTATATATAAACAATATACAATGCTCACTGATGTTATATATATACAATATACAATGCTCACTGATGTTATATATATACAATATACAATGCTCACTGATGTTATATATATACAATATACAATGCTGACTGATGTTTTTGCTTTCCTTCTTTACCTGTATTCACCTATGTACTCGGCTCCATTACTCACTGGAACATTTTCCCGCAACTCTTAACTTCCAATCTGCACTTATATATACTTGGGCGTATATTTATATATATATATGTATTTTTGGTATGATGGCAAAATAAGTGCTGGAATATAGAAGATTTATTCAAATGACTGCCATTTCCGAAGTTACATTCATTCTTCTTTAACTGTAAGCAAGACTTGGCCGAGCTCCCCTTCAGTCCATGGAACTCTCTGACCATTTACACTGCAGTATCAAAACAGTAATATGCTCTTCGCGTTTACGAATTACTCCGATCTGTATTGTTGATCTGCATATATAAATAATACATGACACCAATGACACAGGCATCCGGTATAACTCAACATTCGTACCTCTACTTTTACGTCAAGTTATGAAATTGTCAAAAATTGGAAATAGCTACTTAATTCCATTAGCTGCCAGTGAGTGAAGTGTCCTGAATAAATTCCGGTGGACAATGAATGCAATAAAATGACCTCTAATTAAGGGAGGCACTCTTCCGAGGTAATCTGGGATCAAAATCAGACCAATTTAGAATCTGGCTTCCAATATGTCAGGCTTTGCTTTTCCCATATCCTGGGGACGTATCAGACACAATAGTTGGTTACGTCACAAATAGGCCGTAAACGTAACCCTTTCTCCCGCACGCCATGGTACTGCCATTGTGCGCTCTTGACAAACGACAACGAAGGCGTCGTTAGAGAGTTGGATGCCCCTCATTGATGTAGTTGCTGGATTAGTGCCAAAACGTTATATCATCGCCATTGTTGGCGATTCTAGTCTGGACGAGCGAAGTGCATCGCCATGCAATGTAACGTATTGCATGCAATTGGCTATTTAGATAATTAGCTGTCGGCTATACGATGCACTTTACAGGTGTCTGATATGACACGATCCGGGCTAACTTATTGTCTATAGTAACAATGTTGAAGATATAGCCAATCCACATATTCTATGGCAATGAAATACGACAGTTATATTTGATGGGAGATGTATTCTTAGACGGTGCGGATAATAAATTGGCATCCAACGATAACAATCAACAATGCTTGTATTGTATGTTATCACACCTTGGAAGGGGCGAAATAAACAATGGCTGACACAGATATATACCTTGTTCAGTTGTACTTAAAATGTTAGCTGTCAATAATACATTTGAAAACCAGAAGCCATTATGGAATTATGTTATTAGTGACCAGCGTTCTAGTACTGGTTGAAATAATAAAAAATGGTTCAGGTTAACTGCTCCATATCTATGTTATAAACCAGTGGGTTGAGACTGGGAGGCTGGGGCGAAAAGGGAAAATGTAGAACTTAAATTGTTAGCTGTATAGTACACCATTTCAAAGCATTTTGGAATATTAATAGTGACCAGCGTACTAGTACTGGTTGAAAAACGGTTCAGGTTAACTGCCTCATATCTGTGATATAAACCATTGGGATGAGACTGGGAGGCTGAGGAGGAAAGGTAAAGGGAGGGGTGTGTTATCTTTCCTGTCTCGCTGATCCAACTGTCCCAATTCCTTAGAACATAATTAAGACATCACCAACAAAACACAGAAGCACCAGGGGCACCAGGCACTGGGATCGAGAAACTCTGGATGCTTCGTTTTTCTCACGCAGGCGCCTGGACCAGAAGTTTGCCGTTCCAAAAGGAGATACCTAAGCACAAACAGTTATGGAATGGACACATTATATTGAATTTCCCAATTGAAATATCTTCGTTGACAGTTAATCTTGGTTAATAGGATTTAACTCTGAACTGTCGGCCATGTCTCCCTAGATTACGGCTGATGTCATGTCGTTAATCGACTGTTGAAGACCCAGGCTATCATGGTACTGATGGGAATGAAGACGTTCCAATCGAGGCTTATCTGCGGTTGGCAGGTTCGTTAAGCTATGATCCCCGGCTCTCATCGATTTGTTGTACACATATGTCGGAGCTGGTCTGGCCATGTTCGGGACTAGGAGGCAGATTGAATACGAAATGATATTACGGCAGTAAACTGAAGAAGAGTTGCCGCATTAAACACGTGAAAGGCATTCTGGACTGTTTATGTTAATTCAATCGCCTTAACAAGTTTCCATATTTAAGCAAAAATAAGACTAACACTGAACCCTCGGTGATACGTTGTCTCAGCACCCCTTTATGGCAATGTAACTTTCGGTAGTAGCGAAAGTATACATCCTGATAAGAATGAGGTTAGTAACTAATCAATTGGATAGAAATAACAATGCATCACGGGAGATCATTCCAGTTTGAAACATTTGATTGGTCAATTCAAATTTTCAAACGGAAATACTGCATATTCATTGGCTTGTGGGGAGAAATTGAAGAAATTCCAGCCAATCACCGAGTCTGTTTAAGGTTCATTAAAGTGTTCTCGTGTTATCATTTCGTCAGACTGGTCAAAGATTTCTTGACATTGAATGACTATATTCAATCTTCGTCTTTTTCGTCTGTCCTCTTTATTTTGTTTTTATTTTTTTTTATTTAACTTTAACTTGCCCCTATTGTTATACTTCAGTTTTATGCTGCATTGCATGCAACTCAAACATTGCTCTTGTTCGAAACCGATATACTAGTATATCAATGAGTATGACTTAAATAATTTACAATTTCCAGGCTTCATTTAGATTGCCAAGAGCATCCGCTTACACGTAGCAGTTAACGCGGTGATTCTATTTTACCTATACAATCACCATACAGGTGGAAAATGGGGGGAGGGGATAATTTAGTTTTCAAACATTTTACGTGAACGTCCCAAGCTATACAAAGCGCGCAAACGGTTAAACGTTATCATCAACCGAAGCATATGGGTATTAGGCCTGAAGACCTGAGGAGCAAGTATAGTCTCATTGTTTCACCGACTGATAAATTGCTCTCCAGTTGAAGCAGATGTGCGATGGAGTCCGCCTGAAGGCAGAAAGCTGCATCTGCATGCAATCTTACTTTTGGAGAGAGTTTCATTCGTAAAAAGTAGATATAGCATCCTATTAAAATAATCTAAGCTTTATTGCCGTTTGACTTAATGGTTTTATAATTAGGATTTAACGTTTTGCATACAGGTGAACTCGGGCCATCTATGGGTAATCTAGACCTAACCTTACTGATAAAAGGAGCATCTTGGACAATAGCATGGTCTTATCCCACCTGTAGCCCCGGGAGGATCCCTGCAATATTGAACTAGTGATACAGTGCTGAGATTACTGTACCCCAGGGGACGAGGTGATCTGTCATACCCTGTCCTCAAGTTATAGGGGCTACATGGATCCAGATTTAATTCTTTCGGCTAATACGGGTTGAACCTGAAAACGATGGAAATATATATACCCCATAATGTTGCAATGCCATACGGTCGCAGGAAATATCAAATAAGAGAGTTTTCTACTGCATAAGGATCATACGTAATTTTTCTTTGGAATTCAATTGGGGTCAGAATGTAAAATAAATACTGTACGACAGGATGGAACGCAAAAATTGCTTTAGGTTATATATTTGGGTCCATTTTTTTCATTTTTAACATTTCTTTTTAGAGAGAATAGAGTCCAAAGAGACGCTTTCAAGAAAACAATAACAATTTGTTAATATACTCAAAACTTTTGTCATCCAGGGAATTGATCAACCCTCTTACGGAGTTCTTCACATGAAATTTTATGATGCGAGGCAATTGATATCTTACAGGAAGGTTAAAATAGGTGTAATAGTGCCACCACGGAATCCGAAGGGGTGTTTTTTTTCGTTAACTGGTTAACAACATGACTGTTCCGTCACACCTATTGTCAAGTTTTGTTCCATATAACATCGGGAACGGTATTCACGTTGCCAAAAGGACATGAGTCAGTCTGACTCAATATTTTTGAGTATAGACATGACGCAACCAGATATTTTGAGTAAAATTTAACAAATTGGGTAAAAATCGACTGACCGGTTGACTCAATCTTCCTAAACAGTGCAAGTACAACCGATCTTGTTCGATATTGTGCCATTATTTACGTAATTATTTAATTATATATTTGGTTTCAACAGTATTACAGCAGAATGAACCGACAGTTCTGAGTATAATATTGTTCATAATCTGAGCTCATAATCAGCGACAAGAATTCTCATAGACTTCTGGAGTGAGGATTCAATTTGGCTACACCTGCATTGCCTAATTGGCTACTGCACTCGAGATAGTCGTGTTCAGACTCTCCGTACCTTATAAAGGAAATTATTAGAATCAGTTTCCCCGTTTTTGCGGGTTGGCTTGCCCACACTGCCTGGAGACGTTGACTAATGAACACTGCAGAGCTCAGCAGGTGGTAGGAGAAGCTAGTTATTTTGGCTGGGAGGTAAAAGAAGTTGCACCGCCAAGAACTCGTCATCTTGGCCAGACTCCCGTTGATTTGGAGGGATACCCAATTATATGTCTCTCGCTCGATTGAGTTAGTCCCCGCTGGGGACTTCGACTGCTGGCACGACAGACATAAAGCAGAAGGAATCATAACCGGTCTGTGATCTATGGGTCATAGCGACGTGGACTGTCATGTACAGGCATACTACGGACACACGGATGAGTCTTGGTTCGAATGACGCATCTTAACAGAGATGTCCGCGAAAAAACGCCAACCCATGAACCATCCTATCGATGTAAGAATACACAATAATCACGCAAGAATGTATAATCTTGTTCTGTTCGCGACGAGATCCGAAGGCCAGCAAGGAGCAAGAGAAACCTTCGATAAACCTTTTATACGGAATCCGACTTTTATTTCAGTGGAAATATAAATGAGGCTTGGGGTCAATCTTCAGGGCCATAACTTGATGAGCAAGATTAGTATATACGTTAGATCGAATGGGAACTTCATCTGGCGAAATAAACCGGAACAGGAAGTCTTCCTCTCTTCCTGTTCTCAAATCACTATTTTGTTCACCCGAGAGAATTGAAAACTGTTGACGTTAAGTAGATACTTTTCGTTCACAAGTATATTTAATTTTACACAAAGGGATCTGAGTCATTTTGCTTTTAAACGTCAGATTTCCTGATCTCGCACGTTGACGTTAGATTGCGACTGACCAGTGAACGTCCGTTGAACGACTTGATAGGCCTTCGGATGATCAGTCGGCGCGTACTGGTATGGGATGGCCGCAACATGCCATTAACTATAGCGATATACTAAATAACCAATAAAGCATACTTGAATGTCTCTTTTAACTACCCGCATATCAGTTCTCTGTTCGATATTGTTCAGCAAGCCGAGTAGCACAATGACTGAGAATGATGGAGCACATGTTGTCTAAATGTGTTGGGATCAATCGAGCGGATCACTCATTTTTTTCCAAAACATTCTGAGCCAATTTACAGGAATAGCACGGCTTTTACAAGGACATACTGTGTTTCGGCATTTAAGAAAAGTCTTGCATGCATAAGATAGCCGCGGTTCAACGAGATGTTCTCGACTTAATATTCGCGCGATCTCCTGATCCTACAGCTATTTTTTTCTTACGCTCGTTACATCAGCGTCGGTGGTACATCACCTACTGTCATTGAAGGAGGTTAAAGGGTGACCGATACTGTTTTAATGAGCGTAAGTTTATCCACACCCACACTCTGAGAACGTTTGCTTTTATATGGAACCAATTATTGAACCACCCAAATATGGACATATAAGAAACCATTTTGGATTGATATTAATTTGGTCACACACGTGACCATTTCCCAATGTCGAACTGAAAACTGTTGATCCTCTTGCTCCGATTGCCGAGTGAGTATGTGATGAAGCAAGTCTATCTGAACAGATTTTCCATTGTTTTAAGTGAGAGCACCCAAATAGTCTCTGCCGATAGATGACCATCTCCCGTTACGTTGATTGCTTAGGCAAGAGCGGCTCATATATCCAGACTAGTCTTGCATGAAGTTTCAGAAATCAACTGATTATACAAGAAAAACTGGGAATCGGTCCCGTCATGTTTCAGCATTTTGTCAATCCGTTCGGCTGTTAAATGGCGTCGCGCAAGTCGGACTGCAGGGTATGCATTCATGACTGCTCAGCTGAAGTTACCGTCCCAAACATCTGACCTCGCGCATCAATGTGATTTACATATTTTACAGATATCAGCTCTAAAATGTGATACGCTGGACCTATCCGCCCGAAAGATTTATGTTCGCTCGTGGTATTCCTCCTTAGCAGGAGATGAACTGTTTAAAGTGATCGTAAACCCTCAAGTAAAGTTTCCATCAAATGAAAGACCATTGCGAACAATGTCGGAAAATATTTATTTTAATTTTTTACGATTTTATTACACAGAGTAAACTGCAATTAAAGCATGGTATTCTATGGTGGTCTGTTGCAATCATATTTAGGTCCAGTGACGTCACACTGCCTTAATACATATATTTCAAACTTTGTATGCACTTTCCAGTGCTTGATTCAAGCTTAAGGTATGTATACTTTGAGTTTCAACACAGACTCACTGTTCCAATGTGTTTTTAAAGTCTTCCAGTAATGGAAGGAATTCCATATTCCATAATTAAGGAATACCCAGTTTATGTTCATATTTTCATGTGGGCACCAATTTAGAGCAACCATTGGCTGCAGACGGTGCTTGCCATCTGATCGTAGTCAATGAGTTATAGGTGCGAGTCTTAGAATCATTCGATATAAACAACGCTCAACATCTGTCAGTTTGAGGAAGGTCAACTGCTTACCTCCATCACTACTGGATCGTGGTCGTTCATGCAAACACCTTGGTGTAGCGATTCAGCACCCACCTTACCATCCGCCTTGAATTCAAGTCAAGCTATCTAAAGCATACAATAGAGCAAGCTGAACTGAAGGTTTTTTAAAGTCTTCTATTAATAGAAAGAATTCCATATTCCATAATTAAGGAATATCCAGTTTATGTTTATATTATTATGTGGGCACCAATTTAGAGCAACCACAATTCCGTGCTGTTATTTTCTCCAAGACTGCTGGTTGGGGACATCTGCACATTGACAGATTCAGCCCACTTTGGGGAAACCGGATTCCTTGCCACCACGGGAGGTTATGTCGCCCTATTAAATCCCATAAAGTAGAAAAGTCGATTAATGAATAATCTGGAATATAATTGAAAGCGCCATCTAGCGTCCTCGGGTGGTGTATCATTAAGCATTAAGGCGGTGATCAAACACAAAAGCTAATTAGTAGGGAATTGCATTTTTGCTCAAACGATTTCATGTGTCACTATAATTTAGGTGCATCGATGTCAAACACGACGACAATCGGATAGCAAGGTAGAAGAGTAGGGGAGTGACAACGGACTACCCCTTTTAGACGACATGTCATTCAATGGAAGCTGTTTGGTAGTTTTCCTTCAAGCTCTTTTCAAATCGTAAGATGTTCGGTTTGGCGATTGAGCGATATGATTATCTAGTGACGAATTAAAACACTATTTGTGACAATGGATGCATTTGTCCGTGCTCCTGGAGTGATTTACCACGTAAACCACAGATAAATTCGATATGATCTGAGTGTTATAATATTTAAATGAACTAAATCTTTGGTCAGCTGTTATATGTATGTTTTCCTTTCATTTTGAGCTCTTTGTGCGGAATTAGTTCACATTGTTCGCTATTTTTTCTGACCATAGGAAGCTGCAGTAACATTGTGGATGTGTTTAATTGCTGCGAAAGTTATATTGTATCTGTGGCGAGTTGGCAACTGCAGCGCGTGATTACATTTGCAAAGTCGTGGCGAGTATATGCACATTGTGTGTTAAATCTAGATCCGGGTCAAACGAAGACGATGTATTAAGTAATCCACCTTTATATTTTATGTGGTTCATATGTACCGTCGTCTTATAGAAGGGATGAAACGAGCTCGTGACAGCTACCCCTCGGGGTATTTAACGTTTTAAATCAGACGCCTTCTAATCTCGCCATCTATGTGGCCCATTTCCATATGAATATTGTCACATTACATGAACGTGTTCTTATCGCAGAAGGAACAAGGGCACCGCTCACCCATGAAATGATTTATGTATTAAACAAATATAACGTCACACCAAGACACGCGAGAGTGAGAGTATATTTGGGAATAAGCGGTGATTCTCATTTCCTAATCGTTATGAAAATGCTCTTGCTGACGTCCAGTCACATGGACTTCTTAACAGAACAGGTGGCTCGCTGCCCGAGCTGACATCGAAGCTGACCCTACCAACATATCCATATTTCTTTGGCATTCTCGTGCCCAATATCTTGCGAGAAACTGGCTTGTGTTTAAGTTTTATTTGTTTCACGCTGGCTTGGATTGTGAGCTCACAGGGTCACATCATGAGCTAACAGGGTCACATGAAAATGTTCAATCTTCGAATCGTAACGTGGACAATTTATTTGGACGACGACTGAGTACTGACTGTCAGATCTAGTGACGACTGAGTACTGACTGTCAGATCTAGTGACGACTGAGTACTGACTGTCAGATCTAGTGACGACTGAGTACTGACTGTCAGATCTAGTGACGACTGAGTACTGACTGTCAGATCTAGTGACGACTGAGTGCTGACTGTCAGATCTAGTGACGACTGAGTACTGACTGTCAGATCTAGTGACGACCGAGTACCGACTCTCAGATCTAGTGACGACTGAGTACTGACTGTCAGATCTAGTGACGACTGAGTACTGACTCTCAGATCTAGTGACGACTGAATACTGACTGTCAGATCTAGTGCCTATATTCAGCCATGTAATATATTATAACTTTGTCCTCTTACCATCACTTACCATCTTTGTTTCTTAAAGAATGACGTAGTCCGGGATCAAAATATATCATATATCAGTCACAATCAAAGCGTGACTGAGATACATCATTCTCTAGATGACGACTTTACAACGAATATTATGGATTAAGAATACTGACCAGCGATACGGATTTGATATTTTTGGAACATCATGATGTCTTGCCGGCATCATTGAAAATTGTTGACCGCTTCTCTCTTGCAGGAAACTAGCATAGGTTTATGTATACTATGTCTTTTTGAATTTGGTGCTAATACTGTTATATGGAATATGGAATAGGTATTTGGATTATGGATTCAGATATTCTTTAATAGACGACAGCTGAATTATGAAAGACGGACCAGACGTTTGTAATTTTACTCGTAACCGTATTTTTTATAGGGTATACCGATGAAATAACATTTTACCTAATTAATCATACACAATTATGTCGTATTACTTGGATAATAATTTACGATTCAATAGAGACAGACTCTTCCATCTTGCTTTTTCACTCCCTAAATACATGCGTCGATTACCTGCCGTCGTCCATTAAAGAATTTCCTCGTTCATAATCAAAGCAAAAACTCTTTCGAGGGTGGAAGTTGGACATATCGGTCATGTAAGACGAAGTGACATGAATTTACGGGATTTTCATTAGTGGCTAATGGGCAAGTGGTCAACCATTGTTCCATATGCTAACATGTCAAATCACTTTGAAAAGCGGTATCTCCTCTTACATGAACTATATCGCGGAAGTTGGTCCCACTAAACACCAAAAAAATCGCTCTGTGTTTTTGGAGAGTATTATATTGAAAATCATAATTGGAGCATGTATTTTAGATGTTATTGAATCATAATTGGAGCATGTATTTTAGATGTTATTGAATCATAATTGGAGCATGTATGTTAGATGTTATTGAATCATAATTGAAGCATGTATTATAGATGTTATTGAATCATAATTGAAGCATGTATTTTAGATGTTATTGAATCATAATTGAAGCACGTATTATAGATGTTATTGAATCATAATTGGAGCATGTATTATAGATGGTATTGAATCATAATTGGAGCATGTATTTGAGATGTTATTGAATCATAATTGAAGCATGTATTTTAGATGTTATTGAATCATAATTGAAGCATGTATTTTAGATGTTATTGAAAATCATAATTGAAGCATGTATTTTAGATGTTATTGAATCATAATTGGAGCATGTATTATAGATGTTATTGAATCATAATTGGAGCATGTATTTTAGATGTTATTGAATCATAATTGAAGCATGTATTTTAGATGTTATTGAATCATAATTGAAGCATGTATTTTAGATGTTATTGAAAATCATAATTGAAGCATGTATTTTAGATGTTATTGAATCATAATTGGAGCATGTATTATAGATGTTATTGAATCATAATTGGAGCATGTATTTTAGATGTTATTGAACAAAAAATATTTAAAACAACGAATATAGACGGTGAGATTTTTTGGACCACGATTCTTCTGAGTGTCGATTCGCCTGTGCTTCCACTATAAGGGAAACTTTGTTTTATAACGCTTCCGTGTTGTATATATACTTTATTCAATCATTATCAGTGGGAGAGAATTTATTTATTGAATTATTATTAGAATAGTAAAATGTTAATTCCAAAATGTCTTGCATTGAAATGTTTTCCTCCGAGTCTTTGGTAGATTATTTCATTAACCACACGATATTGACCTCTTTATTGGTGGCGTTCATTCAATAGCCCGTAAGAATGTCTCAACAGCGATGACTGCACTTGGTAACCCGTTGGCTTAATGGGCAGTAATTGTGATTCCCCCATACAACTTTTCGAGCCCATTCAGAGTATTCAGTCTAGCGGCCATATTTCATGGGTATACCTATCGCGGCACCTTTGATCTACAAAGCCTTATACCATTTCACGATGCAGTAATGTGCTTCCTTGTCCGTGAAGTGCATCTTCCTTTTAAAGAAGTTGTTTCTTTTTGGTACCTGTTGTCCAGTGGTGCTATAAGCTGTTCATTGGGGGAGCAGATTTGTATAGTGTGGATTGTTACTGTTAGTGACGTCAGTACAGAGAAGCGCTTTCGACGGCCGCCATGCTGGTGGACAATTTTGTGTTGTAGATTGGATAACGTTGCCGACCTTCAACCCACAAAAATTACACAAATTCTATTTATAGAAGCCATGGAGCAATGTGCCATACATAAACAAATACTTATAGAAGGAGTCGTCGTAGTTTGGTAGTAGTAGTACGAAAAGAGCCCTGTGTGAGTGCCTGCGTGGCATAGGATATTGATATGGTCTTGATATGGTCTTTAAAATGGTCGCTGATGGGGGGCGCGAAAGGTGTAGGGGTTGACGAAATCACCCTATCAGCAATGTCCTATATGAGTTCTAATTAATTGCTAAATAAACAGGGTCAGATGACAAACTCTTCCATGGAGTAAGCTTATATACTATGACCTTCCATGTGAGAAAGGCAATGGATTTTCATCGCTGAATATAATATCATGTAAAATATTAATAACGTTTATACAGGATAGAAAAAATATTTTTATTTTTGCGGCAGATCTTCGTCCACCTTCATGATTTAATGCACGTATCAATGTTAATATTCATTCTGGCTTTCGCTTATGTATTAGTTATTACGCTTCTTTTCATTGCTTTTGAATGGCGCAGACAGGAAATCCCTTCTGACGTGCATAATCGGCGGGTAATTTCCCAGAGCGGCAGCGCTATAAACGTCAAATCATGTTTACCACCCCTACGTCTGATTGATCTGTCGAGTCGGGCGATGTGATAAATGGTTTTAATGCTCTTTCTGATTACGGAAATCCAGATGTATCTTGGCTGATGGCTATAGATGTGACGCGTCCTCATGCCATAGCGCATTAGATGCTGTATCCCGCGAGGGTTCCAACCGCGTTTACCGGTCCTTTGCAGGTAAACTCCGCCATGGCCTACCGTGCTGAAACGCTATCAGCGTGCAAAATACCGGAGCGTATGAATTCAACGATGAAATGTAAGATCAAGGAAGGAGGTCGTTAACATGGTCGTTTTGTCGTTCCAAAGCGCTTTCCATGGCTTGCTTTTGCCGCTAGCTATTCCATGAATAATTTAGTCGGATTCAGGAACGCTTCAAGGCTGACTGACTTCAGCTCCCCACATCACGCTAGCGGAGTTGTATGCCGTGACTGCAGCGATCTGCGGATGCCTTTGTTTCCCAAAGCACTTAGTTACAGATCTGACTGTTCCAATACAGGTGCGAAGACATCAACAGCCGACGGCCATATAGTTGGTCTTTTACCTCATCTTCCTTCTATCCTAATTACTCTCCCCGCGCACTAGGGGAGGAACACGTTGTTGAACACATGGTCATTAATGAATTAGCTGTCTCACAATGAGTTGATATTTCGGAATAAGTCCTTCAATATCACCCACGATTGTCCCAGCAATTGCCTTGCGTGCAAGAAGATGAATGCTCGTGTATGACGCGACAGTCGGGATTATTCGAAGACGTCGTGGAAATAGGAATGGTAGAAATCTTGATTCAGGAGAGCAAGGTATAGAATTCCTTCGCCTCGAGTTGAACAAAATCACAAGAACTTCGCAACTCTTTCATGTAGACTACTTCATGTGGGCGCGTGAATCATAAGGGACACAACTGCGTGTAACTGTGTACGCAATATGGCCGCTCGATCCGTTGGTGCTTAACCAGAAAACGTGGCATCGGGGAAAAATCTGAAAACACAATGAACTGAAATCTAAGTTCATTTAATGGAATGATCAATAAATTCTGTACATTTTTTTTAATTAAAAATAAGGTGCTTATCGACCCCGTTTTGTAGGTTACGGTAGATGAGGGATTTATGCAGAAACTTGTGAAACAAGACCATTCCGCCAAACGCCTCCAATTCTTATTTTCTCAAATACAGTATTTTGATAACTATGGCCCAATGACGGCAAAATACGATCTGGCATAACGTACGAGATCTCTAGTACTACATTTCGCGAAGGTTGTCCCATCTAGGACCAGGGGACGTTTGAACGCCATGTTTGCTTAATATCCATAGTGTTCTACTGAACAGTCACAACCAAAGCGTGACTGAGATACATGATACTCATGGAAATTCATTTGAATCAAAGATATACTCTGAGTGGTAAATAATTCATTCATTGAACATTCTGATGTCTTGCTCCCATCATTGGAAACTGATGACCGCTTCCCTTTTACAAGAAACAGAATTTTATTAATGTTCAATGTATGTCTCTTTGACAGTGCTAACTGTAAAACTAAGAATGTCTTTCGATTACTGAAGGAAATACTGAATGTCGAACATGACTTGTGTGGATATTTAATTTCAGTTGTGGATGTGTGTACGATTTGACAGGCTGGTTGTGTGTGTTTTTTGGTACCTATAACAATACCAGCGCGGAGGTACAATCCTTTCAAGTCTGAAGTTAGGGCAAAAACATGTCATTTTAGAATTATGGGCCGGGTGCGGGGAAGATAAGATTGAGTAGACTTGATAGGTAATTTGCTGTTGGATCGCCTCCGGGTATGAAACCAAGGCCGTGGCCGGTCCGTCGTGAAGAGATCATTTATCGCCTATCAGGTGGAATTGTTCCCCGCCACTGATCACACGTGGTGCCGGTTCGGGACGACCGGCCACAGATCTTGCCAAGCCATTAACTATGACAGTAGAGACAAGGGGCTTCAATTTCCAGCGAGGAGAACTAAAACTGATCGCAATCTACTTCGCAATCTGAGCAAAACAGGACCCTTCAAATGGTATTATACAACCACGAACTGGCAGCATTACCTATCAGGAAACCCCATCTCTGGTATGCCCAGTTTGTGCCCCCACTATACCTGTCGGCAAATTCGATTGCTTATCTTCCAGTCTTTTTGTATGGAGGTCTGCTAATTACGGGTGGGAACGACACGGATGCAATTAGGGGAAGCTATGTGCCACGAATCGAAACAAGTTTGATATAAATATATAAGTCCGCCTCGTACAAGTTGCTCTTTTCGTGTTCCAATACAAGCTCTTACCAATACTGATCGATTATTTTTAATATGAACATTTTATTTAGTTCTTTATTATCCTCTGTATAGGAGAGAAATATTTTAATATATAAGAAGGTGATAATGCATTGTTTCAAAGAATAACATCGATTCCAGAAAGAAGAAATATTTTTACACTGGCGAGTTTCATGTTCCGAAGTCCTAAATGTGCCTGCTAAGTTAGGCCTGTCGCGTCCAGAAGGTGAACCTATATTCACATTCACGACGCGACAGATGACGCCCAATACATCGCTCTGAAAAAATCCACGGTGCCACCAGTATCTACTAAGCAATAACATTGCCAAGTGCAACTTAATCAGCCCTTGATCTATCCTGTTAATAACTCGGTCTCGGATAGGTCCCAAGACACCCCGCTTGTGAGTCGGACTCTCTAACCACTATATAGGTCTCCGCAGCGCGGTGCTGCGATGGCGATGAAAGGTTAGTACGACGACGTTTGAAGGATGATACAATGGCGATGATAATTACACCATCACCATCATATCAGTCGTACCACTGCGTCACACAAAAACGAAAAAAAAAAAATAATAAACAAACAAACGGAAAAAATACGAGGCCATAAACCAGCCACCATAGCTATGAATGATCTAAGACCGTACTATATCTACATACAATGATGATGTTGCCGAACCATGTTATTCGTATTTCATTGTGGTCTAACAAATTTCTCATTCGGCTTTTATTTTCATTTGATCTGAATTAATTTGCAATTTTCAAGAAAACAGAAAAGTATCATATGATTTCATTTGTCATCCTATCTGAGAGATATTAACGCATAACCGTTGCACAAGCCTCGAGGCTGAAGCCACAGGATCCAAAATGGCACGGTGGAAATTAGCCTTTTCATCCCACCACGGACCATAGAATTAATGTTTTGTTATCTGTAAAAATATTACACCATATTCACTCGGGTTACGGTGATGTGAATGAACAAGTCTCATTGCTTTCAGTTGTCTCGAACATAAACACGGAAAAAAATGTATCGCTTAATAAGGCATTTTCTTTGAGTGTTCAGGTGCACGAGAAGCACAATAAACGACCGTTTGACAAACCAATGTTGATTGATGGAGACAATAGAAGTAATGAATGCTCATGCAAACCATTGTTAACATGATGCGGGGGACGATACTATGGCTGGCTAGATGACACCTTAACATACCGACAACTTTAATGAGCGAGATCATGTAACTTCAGATTATTAACAACCGGCAAAATAATTCTGTATCACAATGGAAGTCTTCACTCTAAATCTCTATATCTAAAGCAGCCATCATCAATGTAAATTTTATTTATCAAAACAGATAATATGCGTGATTCTGTCTATTCTGCCTAAAATGCAGCAATGTCCATCCGAGCGAATTAGTCTTACGGCCTGCATTATGTCCACGTCAACAGTCTCATTCAACGGATTTTTCTCTTTCGAAACTGGTGCGTCTAGGGATATGCCGGTTTAAAACATTTAATTGGTCTACTCAAAGTTTCAAAACGAAATCCGGTATTTCATTGGCTTGTGGAGAGATTTCCAGCCAATCACAGTTTCTGTAGATGTCCACTTTAAGCATGAGCGAGATGCCAGAACATTTTTCCAGGACTCGAGGAAAGTAATTCGAACACAGAATTCTTGACAGTGATGAAGATTTTGACGACAGAAACATGACGTCTTGCAAGAATCAGTGATGATTTTGCAAGAAACAGGTTTGCCCCACCCTCTTTCTCCTGAACTAAACTTCGCCCGACGCCATATCCAAATATATTCCGGGAGCTTACATCATTCTATACTTATTGTACCCATCCACTACCCTCGGGAGCATGTCCCCACGCCCGGGACACCGAGACCCACCCTCCATCTCCTAAACTAAGCTTCGTCTGCCCCCATATACCCTCATAGATTCCGGAAACTTACATCCTACACTTATTGAATCCATCTACTACCCTCGGGAACATGTCCCCATCCCCAAGGCACGGAGTTCCTAAACTATAAGCTTCGCTTCGATTCGAGGGTATATATACTCTAATATATTCCGGAAGCTTACATCATGCTACACTTAGTATAAAACCAATCCACTAGCATCGGGAGCATGTCCCCACCCCCGGGGCACCGAGCTCAACCCTGTGTCTCCTAAACTAAGCTTCGTCCAATCCCATACCCTGATATGTTCTGGGAGCTTACTTATTCTGCCACACTTATTCAGTGCATTGCTCGACCCCATGCCCTCCTATATCAATTTCTAATTGTTAAATTAAATTTTAAATTTCAATCTGAAATATTTTTTTATTCATGATATACTAATTTGTTATTATTATTTTTTTTTTATTTAAATTTTCTTTTTTTTGTAATTTTTATATTTTTTTTAATTTGGGGATGGGGGAATGGTTTGACACCAATGTAGGTGTAGTTCTGCCATCCCTCAATGAATTGCAACTTCAAAAGGTGTCGATCCCCAGGCGGAGACCCATGTTTAAACTGTTGATAATAAGGGACCATTAAGTTTACATTTCTGATAATTTTGCCAATTTCAGGTCGAAAATAGTCCAATTATCTTTGATTAAAAATACTTCCTAGGTTAAAGAGATAGGATGAAGATTGAATGAACTATCCACTGTGGACCGCGGTCCCAATGTACCTGCCCGTGTTATTGGCGCAGGTCTATTGTTAAAGGATTAAATGGAATTTTGTGCAAGTCGGGAATTTCTTGAGTTGTTTTGGTTCACAAGAACTGGTCAATCCGCGTACTTGCTGCTGCGTGCAACTGTATGTTCACGTGGTTTAAGGGGAAATCATTAGGAGAATCCGCACCCAGCAGCCATATGGAAAACTATAATAAAATAATATACATGTACTGTATATGAACTCCTCGTTAATAACACTTCTCCAAATGGTTCCATACAGATCCATGCCGTTTATGCAAAGAACCCTTCAGGGACCAGAGTTTAAGGTGTCATTTTCTTGAATTTGACATTCGGTCCATTATTATATGTCCATGGATGGTTTGTGAAACTGTCAGCGATAATATTGTGCAATATATTCCTGACACAAATTCACAAAAAGAAATATGATAAATGCATGATTGTTAGCTGCTCCGGTTTAAAATGAAGTAAACTCCATGAAGGTGACATCGGTTATTACAATAATGATATAAAGGCTTTACAGCAGCGATCTGTATTTTAATAATGGCATACGTTGATGAAGTACTTGTCTGATATATAGACAACGATCAGTCGGCTATCAAATATTTCAATGAAGCGCACAGCTATCGGGACGTCATCTTCTTTCAAATATACCTGGAGGCGAGAAATTAATTTAGCCAGATATAGGGCCCGCTGCAACAGGTGGCAACTGCAAGCGACATTTGGAACCGTAATTGTAACATCAACTGGGAAATATACAACAATACATTTTCCGGACATCGGGCTGTTTTATCTTCGTAGTACGCTTCAATACAGGAGGAACATATGTTCTACAAATTATTTTATTAAAAATATCCAATCGATAGAAGAAGAGGCAATGTAACTATAGCTGTTATCCATTGGATGTTACCTATACCAATTCAGGTTATACCGTACTATCATGGAAATTCTACTGCCTGTTAGGAACACGGTTAGTGAATTCTAACTGATTGTCTGAACCCATGAATTGACCATATTGTCATCATACTACAGGTGTTTCAATAACGGTTAATAGCCCTGTATCATTATTGCTTTTATGTTATTATTGTATGCACACTTGTCTGTGAAGTTCCTTGTGTAACTAACTATCTTACTGCTGGCGATGTCAACAGTCCCTTTTTTGCTTCTGGTGATAACTTATATGAATATACACACTCAGATAGTAAACACCGCTCGAATAAAACATAGCTATATAATAGATAATATATTCGCTATTTAGCATAATCCCAGTAAGAGTCAAATAAGAACATCCGATAAAAGATGTTTCGAATATGAGTGAGCTTCAGTTGTTCTCAGTAAGAAAACTGGGAGAGGGGAAAATACTGAAACAAAACTCAACCAAAGTAGGAATCAGCATAAGATTAATTTACTGTACTAGTATACTCGTGACTTAGGCTTCTGTCCTTAGAATTGGTAAGAAACTACTTGTCGAAAATAAATCCAGTTATAACTATTGAATGATCTTCTGTCCGAAACATTCGGAATTCAAGTTGTATTATACTTAAAATGTAAAGTGTCTATAGGCTCAAAATCCGACATTAACCATTCGTCATTTAGCATTCGTCTTTCAGCATTCATCAATCAGCATTCGTCATTCAGCATTCGTCCTTCAGCATTCGTCATTCAGCATTCGTCCACACACAAAAAAAACAACCACACAGAATATGGTTTGTAAGAGAGAAGCGGTCAACAGTTTCAAGGATGATAGCTTTCTAACACTTGAAACCGAGTTACTGTGGACCCATCGTCCTTTTACATGAATGACGGTGGTTTGGGGTTTTGGTCAGCATGCTTTGGAAGGATCATCGGTTGGCTATTGGTTGGAGAACCATCCAGTCAGTCTCAATCACCGAGCTGTCGTTTTTGGTAAGAGCCTGGAATTGTTTCGTGCGTCTTCGTGTCTCTGGCAGCACGACGTGCCTTCCAAATTTGTCGGGCGAGATTAGTGATATTAACAATTTCCTCTCTGGTCCTAGCCAATAATTGTGTGATCGAGAGAATGTCCTTCCGAATCCAGGCTAGGGACTGCCTTCCTCGTTTTCTCTGTTTACTCACACAGTGTAGTTCGTGAGGAATAGAGGATCAGACCACCAAATCTTTTCTTCTTTAGTCCATCTATTGTTTCAGTGTGTGCCTTAGGGGGCATTTTCAATAGTCCGCCAGTTTCGAAGGCTCGTCGCTGGGATAGCCGAAGAAGGCACGTTGATCGCCAGAAATGTTTTTTTCCAAGAACACTTCTATACGATCAACCCCCGGGATATCGCGAAATGAATGGGCTTTAAAGCCAATAAGAGTCTCAGTAATCCAAGACCCCAGTAATGCCCAGATTTTTGAGGTTTTGGGTGATTTTAGTTGATTTGAGATGATTTTCTCTGCGAGCCGTCATCAGCCGATTGTCAACTTGGATGTCATTCATAGCTCCCGGAATCGGACTGAGTTTGTTATTCATACGTGTCAAACGAACAAGTTCTCCACCGCAGGGATGCGGGCAGAAAACCGAGGAACAAAAATACCATCTTCCTCTTTCGTCTGAACGAAATTGAATTTTTCAAATTTATTTCCGTTGGTTTAGTAGTCCTTGTGGAAAATATTGAATATGTTCCTTGGAGCACTGCGCCTCCATCTCATACAAATATTACTGTCCACGGTGTATTGCCAGACCAAACAGTTTCCAGACTTTGGACATTGTTCGCTATCCAAGTGCGCAAATATCTCTTGTTTTCTAGTAATTTGGGGCATAATGTTGAAACATTACAAAAACTTTTAAGTTTATGGTTTTATTTCTCTTTCCAAATCCTCCATCTTTTATGCCTTTTTGGGGGGCTGTAATTGATTCTTGTATCCCCCTAGGCGAAGCCATAAAAGAAAGGAATCCAGTTTCTTGGGTCGCCACTAGGTTTGATTCCAAGCCAAACATAGCTGATGGAACTGGTAAGGCCCCGGAGCCATTTCTGGCTTTCACTGCCCATGAACTGTTATTATAAGATAATTAATAAACTTATGGCAAGAGTTGTTGTAATCCCACCCCAAAGCCCTCTGGATAAACCCAAGAATAACGGTCCAATCTGTATCAATCTGCTACCAATTGCATATAGCATCTTTCATGCCAATGTGGCCAACCCCAAACTGCAGTTAACGTTTTAAGAGTAATCACCTGAAAATAAACTTGTTATTGAAACGATTTCTGTGATTGAAGGAGAAGCTTTAGGCAATAAAGTAAACGGAAACCCCCAGCTAGATTACCCCCAGCTAGATTACAGAGACACTGGGATCGAATGCAAGGTTCCTTGAAGTTACGAATAAAGCGGTCATGCAAGTCTACAAATTAAATTTCATTTCCCATTGTTTTGGATATTCTATGATGCTCTTGTGTCATGGTTTCCTACATTTCGTCGATCAATTTTAACAGTAGAACATCTATTTTTCCTGGAAATACTGCTCATTTAAATTCTGTATGGTATATATACAGTGTATGTTAGTCCGTTTTTATTAGGCTCAGATAGATGTAATTAGAGGCTAAATTGCCCCAGGTCCGGAAAATGACATATGAGCAGGGACACCATATGTCATTGCATTCGATGGCGATATTAATAAAGACATATGGTGGGACACTGCATTTCTAATACACATAACTGTCTATATGTTGAGCAGCCAGACGCTTATGGTCTGGAACACTTCTCCAGGTCTTGTCTAGAAAACAACCGGGAAATTCATTAGGAAAAAAAATACAGATCAATAATACATTTTTGATGATAAATGAACATCATGCTACATTGGCGGTATATCAATGAACATCATGATACTTTGGCGATATATCAATGAACATCGTGATACCTTGGCGGTATATCATTGAACATCATGATGCACTGGCGGTATATCAATAAACATCATGATACATTGGCGGTATAACAATGAACATCATGATACATTGGCGGTATATCATTGAACATCATGATGCACTGGCGGTATATCAATAAACATCATGATACACTGGCGGTATAACAATGAACATCATGATACACTGGCGGTATATCATTGAACATCATGGTGCACTGGCGGTATATCAATAAACATCATGATACACTGGCGGTATATCAATAAACATGATACATTGGCGGTATAACAATGAACATCATGATACATTGGCGGTATATCATTGAACATCATGATACACTGGCGGTATATCAATAAACATCATGATACACTGGCGGTATATCAATAAACATGATACATTGGCGGTATAACAATGAACATCATGATACACTGGCGGTATATCATTGAACATCATGATGCACTGGCGGTATATCAATAAACATCATGATACACTGGCGGTATATCAATAAACATGATACATTGGCGGTATAACAATGAACATCATGATACATTGGCGGTATATCATTGAACATCATGATACACTGGCGGTATATCAATGAACATCATGATACACTGGCGGTATATCAATAAACATGATACATTGGTGGTATAACAATGAACATCATGATACATTGGCGGTATATCAATAAACATCATGATACATTGGCGGTATAACAATGAACATCATGATACACTGGCGGTATATCAATGAACATCATGATACACTGGCGGTATATCAATAAACATCATGATACATTGGCGGTATAACAATGAACATCATGATACATTGGCGGTATATCAATGAACATCATGATACACTGGCGGTATATCAATGAACATCATGATACACTGGCGGTATATCAATAAACATCATGATACATTGGCGGTATAACAATGAACATCATGATACACTGGCGGTATATCATTGAACATCATGATACATTGGCGGTATAACAATGAACATCATGATACACTGGCGGTATATCAATGAACATCATGTTACATTGGCAGTATATCATTGAACAGCATGATACATTGGCGGTATATCATTGAACATCATGATACACTGGCGGTATAACAATGAACATCATGATACATTGGCGGTATAACAATGAACATCATGATACACTGGCGGTATATCAATGACCATCATGATACATTGGCGGTATAACAATGAACATCACGATACACTGGCGGTATATCAATGAACATCATGATACATTGGCGGTATAACAATGAACATCATGATACATTGGCGGTATATCATTGAACATCATGATACACTGGCGGTATATCAATAAACATCATGATACATTGGCGGTATATCAATGAACATCATGATACATTGGCGGTATATCATTGAACATTATTATACATCGGCGGTATAACAATGAACATCATGATACATTGGCGGTATATCATTGAACATCATGATGCACTGGCGGTATATCAATAAACATCATGATACACTGGCGGTATATCAATAAACATGATACATTGGCGGTATAACAATGAACATCATGATACATTGGCGGTATATCATTGAACATCATGATACACTGGCGGTATAACAATGAACATCATGATACATTGGCGGTATATCATTGAACATCATGATACATTGGCGGTATATCATTGAACATCATGATACACTGGCGGTATATCAATGAACATCATGATACATTGGCGGTATAACAATGAACATCATGATACATTGGCGGTATATCATTGAACATCATGATACACTGGCGGTATGTCAATAAACATCATGATACATTGGCGGTATAACAATGAACAGCATGATACATTGGCGGTATATCAATAAACATGATACATTGGCGGTATAACAATGAACGTCATGATACACTGGCGGTATATCAATGACCATCATGATACATTGGCGGTATAACAATGAACATCACGATACACTGGCGGTATATCAATGAACATCATGATACATTGGCGGTATAACAATGAACATCATGATACATTGGCGGTATATCATTGAACATCATGATACACTGGCGGTATAACAATGAACATCATGATACATTGGCGGTATAACAATGAACATCATGATACACTGGCGGTATATCATTGAACATCATGATACACTGGCGGTATATCAATAAACATGATACATTGACGGTATAACAATGAACATCATGATACATTGACGGTATATCAATAAACATCATGATACATTGGCGGTATATCATTGAGCATCATGATACACTGGCGGTATATCAATAAACATCATGATACATTGGCGGTATATCAATGAGCATCATGATACATTGGCGGTATAACAATGAACATCATGATACATTGGCGGTATAACAATGAACATCATGATACATTGGCGGTATATCATTGAACATCATGATACACTGGCGGTATATCAATAAACATGATACATTGGCGGTATAACAATGAACATCATGATACACTGGCGGTATATCAATAAACATGATACATTGGCGGTATAACAATGAACATCATGATACACTGGCGGTATATCAATGAACATCATGATACATTGGCGGTATAACAATGAACATCATGATACATTGGCGGTATAACAATGAACATCATGATACATTGGCGGTATAACAATGAACATCATGATACACTGGCGGTATATCAATGACCATCATGATACATTGGCGGTATAACAATGAACATCACGATACACTGGCGGTATATCAATGAACATCATGATACATTGGCGGTATAACAATGAACATCATGATACATTGGCGGTATAACAATGAACATCATGATACATTGGCGGTATAACAATGAACATCATGATACATTGGCGGTATAACAATGAACATCATGATACATTGGTGGTATATCATTGAACATCATGATACATTGGCGGTATAACAATAAACATCATGATACATTGGCGGTATATCAATGAGCATCATGATACATTGGTGGTATATCAATGAACATCATGATACATTGACGGTATAACAATGAACATCATGATACATTGACGGTATATCAATAAACATCATGATACATTGGCGGTATATCATTGAGCATCATGATACACTGGCGGTATATCAATAAACATCATGATACATTGGCGGTATAACAATGAACATCATGATACATTGGCGGTATATCAATAAACATCATGATACATTGGCGGTATATCATTGAGCATCATGATACACTGGCGGTATATCATTGAACATCATGATACATTGGTGGTATAGCAATGACATCATGATACATTGGCGGTATATCAATAAACATCATGATACATTGGCGGTATATCATTGAACATCATGATACATTGGCGGTATATCAATAAACATCATGATACACTGGCGGTATATCAATGACCATCATGATACATTGGCGGTATATCAATGAGCATCATGATACACTGGCGGTATATCAATGACCATCATGATACATTGGCGGTATATCAATAAACATCATGATACATTGGCGGTATATCATTGAACATCATGATACATTGGTGGTATAACAATGAACATCATGATATATTGGCGGTATATCAATGGACATCATGATACATTAGCGGTATATCAATTGACATCATGATACATTGACGGTATATCAATAAACATTATACATTGGCGGTATATGAATGAACATCATGATACATTGGCGGTATATCAATGAACATCATGATACATTGGCGGAATATCAATGGAACTGATGTCCAGGAACCATTGGTGCTCAGTGTCGCCTTTGTGTGACATATAAATCTGGCATCATATTGTCCATAATGAAGTATCAAAGATCTCTCCATTGACTATCCTGGACGTTACTTGGTTAACATTAACCCGCATCACTTCTTGTTAATAATACCATGACACTTGGTGTTGAGGAACCAATATTATTCTTGCTGTCCTCTAACGAATATCAGTTGGTATCCAAAACTCATCTTATCTAGCATCGAGTAACCGATAATATATCCAGTAATCAATGTCACTTGATGCCCATGAATCAATTTCATTTGCTATCCAGTAATCAATATAACTTCGTATCCAGGAACCAATATATCTTGGTGTCCAGGAACCAATATATCTTGGTGTCCAGAAACCTATACCGGTTGATATCCAGGAACCAGTATCGCTACCACTGGTGTCTATCAACTGCTGTTTTACCTGTGTCAAGAAAAAACTAATACCTCTAGAAGTCCAGGTCCTCCCTTTAGGACTCATGTCGTATCCCCCCCACCTTCTCAAACCGCCCACCCGAAATATTAATAACATTTCCAATCCGTGTGGTATTTGGGATGACCACGATAAGTATCCAATAATGCTTAATTAATATTTTGTTCCCTAACCAACACAACCAGATAGCCCGTAACCGTCACCATTTAGAGCCCAGTTTAGCCAGTAAATTTAGGTCAGCATCGACCAGTACTGTATCTTGCATCTTGTAACCAATGCAGCAACTGAGGCCCCTGTTTTCCTGCTATCCATTTATTCCATTTCCATAGTATTCATTTGCTAATTGGACGTATTGTCTTTCTGGTGACGGAGTGATGTGGGTTGTAGGTGATAGCAGGAGGGTAATTCTTCAAAGCCCGGTTGTTCGATCTCTTGGTTGGGGATTCGTTAACAAATTCGCTGCAGACAAATTCACCTTCGTTTGGACACCCAGTCATATGTTAATTTAGGCTGTGGAAGACACATATATAGTTCCACAGTACATCAAGTAGTATCATTTATTTTTTATTTAAATTAAATATATTATATCTTAATATCTTAGTGTGATGGCACAAACGGCTTACAGTTGGTGATTCAAGGGGCGACTCTGGCTTTGTCAGATAAGATAGGGTAAACCAAAAAAGGGTTGCAGCCTCATTCATTATAATGTGTATTTGCAGGAATTTCTTGAAGTAAGAAAGGGGAGGCGTGTCTGATGACTGGAGGTGAGCTATAACAGACAACCCATATATTGAGAGACAAAACAGACCACGTTCTTCCGCTATAGGGCTGTTGTCGTTATTATCTACGACACTGTAATTACTGACATTTACATTTATAAATGTTCTTCTTCGCCTATTTGTAAATATAATCACCTGGTGTATGGACGTTTTCACCTGGAGCCTTGCCTATGGTTCAAAGCTTCCATGTCCTCTAATTTGTTTAGTTACTCAGAAAACGAATGTCGTCCTATTATAGGCATTGTTACAGACCACAAAAGGGCCGACAAAGCCCTACACATTCCCCTCCGAGTTTATACCTTCGGGCGAGTATCGTAATTCTACGCTTACTTCGCTTCAGAGCTTGAAATAGTCGATAATAAAAATCTTTGGACAAGAAACGATATCACGGGCCCAAATTGTATTTGCGGTTGTTCCCCGCTATTCGTTTCTTTTCATACGGTTTTCTCACCTATTTGTTTTCCCACAGTATTTTCTACGCCAAGTAATTATATTTATCAAAGGGTAGCAGTCTTTTTCTGTCGTTCCTTTGTCCCTTATTAAATGACTTTTTCGCCTCTAAATTGTTATACCGCGCAGTTTTTTTGTCATCAGATTGTGAAAAAAACGATCTGTGGAACAGAAAATATTTCCCCAAACAGAACTATCTTTTGTTTATTGTGTACGACTTGCAACTGCAGCGCTGACATTGTTATCGCTGAAAAAATGTTGATATATAATCTACATGAAGATTGATATCATTTCGTAAAAAACAAAATACCACAAAAAAGCAAACAGCAAGTGATAAAATATTTAAGTAATTAACTAATAATATTATTATCACTATTCTATCAACTATGAAATTGTATATATTGTTCTAATTAAATACTTATAAACAAAATCGATGATTAGCTTATACCTGATTGCACCGCGATTGTTCCTTAATTGTGCTTGGGCAAACATTAAGAGACATTTTCCCATAAAGGAATTAAGGGCTTTCGTTGCCTTTCACATTGCAAAAACGTTGATTGTAAAGCCCCTCACATAACAGTTTTAGCATTTCCAGAAAATCATATATTTTGACCATGTTGTTTTGTATATAAATCATTTTCGTATAAATGAGAAAATCGAGGAAAGAACATGGATTTTAGGGGTCAGTCAAAAATATCCACCAAGAAAAAAATTAACATGATAAACAATTTCAATTTCTTTGGTTATATTTGGTTATATTTTCACCGCATGTATATATTACTGATTGAATTAACCACCAAAAATGGTCCCGTTACCATTTATATATATAGTACTTTCCTCTGTTGCCAGAAATCGGCATGGTGAACATGCTGATTACTGATGATAGAGATGTGCCATTTTAGCAATAAGTTTCTCAGCACATTTGTTAAAAGATAGAAGAAAAAAACTCAAATACAAAGTGTAGGCTGAAAAATCAAGTGTAATTTGAGTTTTCTCGTCAGGTAGCTGAAAGTTGAGCTTTTGCAGACAGCTTTGATGGCTTTTCTCAACTGATATGAATGCTCATTTGTTTAAAAATGTCGGTTTTGTGGGATACATGGGAAAGTAACGAAACCCCTCAAGTACCACCTAAATTGAAGAATTGAAGAACAACTGATATTTTTTAATTGCAATATCTATAGTCAAGATACAATTATCGTTAGTATGCATATATTGAAACGGAATTAATTGTGCCGCAATTGTTACGCTAACATATCACGAAAATTAAATTGTGTTGGGCTCGATATAAAGGTATCTGTTGCAGATGAGTTTTGTTATTTTCTGGTCGCTCCCGGCCAGTTGTCACTGGACAAATATTGGACGTCTTTGTATATACTGGGGATATACCTGACATTAATTATTAATCAGTTATCACCGTGTTTATCTTTCCACAGTAGGCAAACACGAATGGTCGGACAAAAAGGTTTGGGTCCAAACCTTCGTGGAAATGATACAATTTCACTTGGCCTTATGTGTGGATTCGGTACACACGGCGATGAATAGCCGAGAACGGTTTTCTATTCGATTAGATTAAAGGTTGCGTTCTTGGGGGAAGCGAAATATAGTGAAGATGTTTCAGCTCCGATATGTCTAAAGGTCAACAGTTTTACAGTGTCGTGTTTATTTCTTATTTTGTTGCAAAACTAGACTAATAAGTTAAGGGACGACTTAAAAGGAGGGTAAACAACTACAGTAGAAAGAGCAGGTGCGATAGAATTACATCCAGCAATACGGGCAGGGATTTGAATACGTTTCTGGCAATAAATATATTTACAATCCCGACTGAAGCTTTTGTGCGCCATTCAAGTCTGGAACATTGCCTCTTCAATATACGGAGAAAGGAATCAATTGTAGTTTGGGTGCTAGGCCGTATTTATACGATGCTCACAAAATGGGACGATCTTTTTTGTACACACTGGCGAGCAAATCCTCGATACTCCTTTGCGAAGAAGGCATTGAAAAGGACCGATTCGGCCCTGCTCGATTTCCATACAACCCTGAGTGAATGGCACTGGGAGCCGACTCAAACAGTCAAACCATACAAGTTCAGTCTGGCTATATACCCAGCCCCCTTCCGTTACATGGATATTTGGGAGAGATATCCCTGCACTGAAACTGTATAGAAGAGCGAGCTTGCGTGTGGTAATATCTCGATCTTTAATTCAGTTTGCAGGCCTAATCCGTCTCGCATATTGAAAAAGTAATTCGGCCCCAATTTCGCGAGAGGCAACTAATCCCTTTCGCAAATCAAGTTTAGCGGTAGATGGCATCTCAGGGTTTCAATTATTCACTAGAGAATCACTATTCTCTGTGTTGATTTAAATTTCTGTACAGGACAAAAATTGAAACTAACTAATTTAGTACCGCGTATAAAACTCGTATTAAGCCATGCAACGCCAATCACAAAGGCTGAATTGTGGGACGGACACGTTATAATACCCCCAGCACGCATACGAATAACATTTTAATTGACCGGTATTGTGTATGGTTTTAGACCAGTCGTGATCACATTGGACGTCGATAAATTAAAGATGACAGGGCCCTGAATTGGACTCCATTTTGAATGGTCCCACAAGAGAATCCCGCTGATGATGTGCAACAGCTCCGTGTTTATCTGTAACACAAATTGAATACTTTAGTATATTTGCTGTCGGAGTCGTTGAGAATTTCGATTGCCCTTTTGTTTTTAAGGGATCATCTGAAAAAATATAGTCTGTACGACTAATTTTAGAGGACGGAAATGGTTCTTTTTTAATTTAGAGACCACAACGATAAGACCAAATCTACGTCAAGTGCAAATCAGTCTGATTATCTAGATAAAATAGTTAATACTATATATCCTTTTTCATTTTTTTATCATTTAAATAAATTAATATTGAAACAACTGTAAAATAAAACCTCGGGATGATTTAACTCATTTTATTTAAATATTTATCCTGTACCGAAAATCAAAATAGGATATATATTCTCGGTGGGAATAACAAATTGAAATATTTGAGAAACTTATTGTATTTTGCAACCATGGGATTCGTATACATATGTATACGCATATAGCTTATACAAGTTGTCACCATTTCTAAATTTACACATTGTGATTTATAATAATGTACAATGAATTTACCACACCTGAGGAATTTGCTGTACATTTTATACAGTAATTTGCTGTAGTTTTAGTGCAGCAAATATCACAGTAATTTACAGTGAATTCACAATATTTTCAGTACATATAATAAATTACTGTAAAAATTACATCAAATATTGTATTTCGCAATATTTACTGGACATTCACAGAAAATTACTGGAAACTTTACTGCACTAAAACCGGAAAATGTGCAGTTAACAGTGTATATTCCATATATCTAAGCTCTTGCGAAATCGTCTCAAAGATCATATCCTTCTTGAGTTTTTCAATAAATTCAAGGTAAATATCAAAGTGATAAAAAAGGGTGTATTCCAAATTTTGAACAAGGCAATAAGAAATAACACCCCTCCCCCCCCGCTCCACCCCTCCTCCCCTTCGCCCCAACCCACAAGGCGTCGGTATTTCAAAAAACACACATGCACGTGCAAATTGTATTATTTTTGTATGAAGGTAAAATTCCAGAAACTCTTACACAACAATACATGTGTAAGGCCGACGATTTTACCACATACCATCGCACATATAATAACTTTACAAGGTATAGCGTTAATAAAGTTTGATGATTTGCACAAAAGACTATGAACTAAGCTATAATTGCCCTTTTGATAAGGTAACATTGAGCATGTTAATTGGTAACAACCGTCGCCTCAGCGTTTTTAGTCCGTTTTTATGACAAAGGGCTAATTTAACCCTCTTGTTGATATGTGGCGGTAAATAGTAAGACCTGGTCGATAACTGTGATAATTCAATTTGTGAATATTTACCAATTATCTCACATGCTTATTAGGCTTTGAGACAGGTAAAAACGATCAAAGACCAAAGAAAATATGCCGACATGTTCACCACTAATTAGATCAGGTCTGTTTTCTATACTATGCCGCGGTATACTGAATTCGTTTGTAATATGTCAATAGACTATCCCCATAATAAAGTTCGAACCCGAAATAAAAAATATTGAATTTAGCAGAGCAAAAGGAATAACGGACAACTATAAACAAACTTAACGAGTGTGGACTTTTTGCAGTTCACGAATATAATATTAGTATAGCCGTTTTGTGATTTTACTTCGGTTAATAAATAAAACATGGAATTTTCTTGTCAACGGTTCTAAAATCAGAAGTAATCCTATATTTCACAAATGGTATAGTAGATTTATTTATTCATTTATTTAGTATCTCGCACATATATTATATTTATTTCGATTACAATTCGTACAACTAAAGAAATCACGAACAATTCTTATCATAATAATTCAAACTTAACAGTATTATTGATTATTGATCTATAGTGTTTTCCATTTGGATTTGTTAAAAGATAAGTAGATCTTATAATATTTGGCAAATACCTGTACAGAGAAGCTCCTAATGTGTTATTGCCATACCCACCGGACTGTTTCTGCAGTATATATATAAGTGTGACTGATATACAGAGAGAATCGACATAATATAAATCAGCACTAATTTTATTCCATAATAGAGTGAAACAAAATAAATTAGGAAATAACTAACTAGTTATAATTAATAATAACTGCAAATATCGAGTGGTATATTAATTGCTTATATGCAGTTTCAGTAATTAGTGCACACGCCGCTCCACCGTCGACTTATGTGAGCTATTAGAATCCGGTTTTCCTACATTGTATACCCGATTCAGTTATTACTGGTACCTTGGAGGTCCATGTCTTTGGCGTGAATTTGTCCGATTTCCTCCAATATATAACACCTTTTTGATATAATTTTTTTTTTGCATGGGGTACATGTATTTTTGCGAAATACCAAAGAGGACCTTGTTGTATAGCTTTGTATTAATTACTGCAAGTATATTCTTATTGAAAAGAGAAAGAATATGTAGTATCAGAGATCCTTTATCTGATTTTCGTAAGATATCTTCCCAATAGAAAAATTTGAAATTTAGATTTACGCATATTACCAATGTTTCAGTATAGGCGTGTACCAGTCTGAAAATACAATACGGCGTAGCTGAATGAAATAATTAGCTCGTTTGATAACTCTCGTTGTAGTATGAAATAATAATGCGTTAAATTAGCTGTTGATCTTGACTAGATTACAGGGAAGCTCCCAGATAAAATAGCCCTAATGTGACTAATCTCCTCTGTTTATAAATGTTGTTATAACAAGCGAACGTCCATACGGGTTTATTGGCCAGCCTAAGGCGCTGGGCCTGTTTATGATTCTAATAAATAAGCTATCAAGGATAACAAGTTAGCCCTCTGGCCTGCTGCAGTACTGTCGTATTTACTGTCACTTCAGACCCGTGGATGAAATATCTCTTTGGGCCAATATCTTCATCACGGATTATTGTTTTCCCGGTCCGCTCATTTGCTGCATGTCAGCGGTTTCAAGGCTCGGCTGTGATCGTCTTCATTGACTGGACAAGCGCTTTCTCTGTACGCTGGGTTTTAACGCGTTGTCACAGTTAAGGCAATGTCAAATATTAGACCGCTTCATCAGCCATGATACCGTTTACTGCGGACAGTGGTTTCCATCATGTAGCGAACCCGGAGTGAAAAAACAATTGATGGGACACAATTGTGATTCCTGGTAATGACACCAAATTTGGACAAAACTCCGACCATGATCTCGGAGGTTGAGTTGTTCACTCCAAAAATTCGAATGCAATTTTGTATCCATTGGAAATGATACATATTGGCATATAGTCTTGCCTATATTTTCATTTTAATGTAATGTACCAGGAATTTACTCCAGAATAAAAAAAATGCGATATATAATCAGTACATTTTTGTAGAAAGAGGAGAAGACTTGGGAGATGTGTGTTTTAAATGTGATAAATCCGTACAAGGATCCACCGTAAATCAAACTTACATCCTATCCGACCACTAACCTCTCAGATCGGTGAAGATCATGTTTAACTGAGGATATACGATAACCATTATCTGACGTGTCTGATCAAGAATACGTCACAAATAGAAACGGAAAATTACCCACATCCCATCCAAGACACTACCCCCCAACACACAAACTCACTGTAAAACTATATACCCAACATCATCCAACCCAATCCCAAAAGCAAACTCATCATCACCAATCAATACCCCCCCCCCCTCCCAGCATCCACACTGTCATCATCCCCCCCCCCCCAACAATACACCCTCATGCCTCGCCTCCAACACACCCCATTAATCGCACCCGTAGACGTCAACATTGTAAACCCTCACATATTCTCTGTTCAAGCGGTTAACATTTTAATTCATCTAAAAATAAATTTAAAATGACATGATGATAAAGTACCACTATTTGTATCTCTGACACCTTTCAATCTATAGGTATATTGAAATCAAAACAGCCGAATAAAATATTGTCAGAAAATTTACGTATGTGATGTGAATGGGGGCATGACGACTGGTTGGGTTGTATCCCGGTGTGCCGGTATGCTGGATAGATACCCCCTCCCATGTCACCAAGTACCCGGATGTTGGCAGCTCGCTATAGCCAACGCCTATAACGCGAAATTCAACTGAAGTGAACTTAATTGAATTTCCATTGTACTGTCGATTTGTTTATTATTTCATTTTGATGTCCATAGATAAATTAGCATGATGTCAAACGACATGTAGCAGACCGTATTTCCTATATGATATAGACAAATGGCCATAGACACACGAGGCCGCAAATATATTTATTGCCTCGGTGCCATAAAAAAAACACTTGTTTGGTTAGATTTCGTTTTTGATTAAAGTCCGATATTCTGTGGTCGATGATGAGGGTTGGTTACGTTATAACGCATGGAAATAATCTATTCAATCAAATATATAGCGCTGGGTGCAATGTGTCGCATACGTCGATTACCGTTTCTGTCATTTTACCATTTTCACTCCATTTGCCTGGTTAACCAAGGAGATCTTTTTGTTTCCTTCACAGTTAAAGGCCGTAACAATCAATGTCGTCTATCGTTTGAACCGAATTGCAAATATACCTTGACACGCAATCTTGAACTGGCATATGCGAAACGGCTATCGGTCCATATAGCCACAGGCATTATAGCCCATCTTTGGTTTCAAAAATATGAATTGCCGAAATATTATCAATTTTAACATTCCTTGAGAACATTTCATTATTCTTCATGCTGAAAACTTTTGGGAGATTTTGCTGCTTTCAACCGAGTAAAGTGATACGTATATGGTTAAACAGAACATTAATTCATGGACATTGTACAACAGTTAGGCGATTTCGAGCCGGTAAGGAGATAGTCTCTTCAATATACTGCGTCTGGGTGCATGACGATATGTAGACCCAAAGTCATAGTCGTTTTCTATAATTTAAAATTCCTGCATTTGTTGACATACACAGAATTCTTTTGGACGTTTATCTCCTACTTGAGAGAAACCAAACATTTTCATTGGTGCAATCCCCTATATCTGTTAATTCTATGTCCTGAATTTCAGTATGAAATAATATATGCGAATGATGGCCAGAGAGAACATACTAAATATTTCTCTGGCGATACTCTGAATCCCCGGGCCACACCAAGCCCTCCTTTGGAGGAACCAATCGTCAACCGTTCCGACAAATTCGCTGGTGCCCGTTTGGTAGTTCGGTTGCTGCATGGGCCGTACTATTATGGAATTTACACTTCTCACTACATCCCAAAATGAATTCTTTCTCACATAGCATCGCTCCACCTATAGGTGGCGCCTTTTCCGATTTCATCTTTCTGATTAGGTTACGACAAAGCAAATGTTCTTATGGTATCACCAAAGTAGGCTTGTGGTTAAAGAATTGATGTTGTTCAGAACGAAAATTCAAGTGCATCTGAAGTTTCTTTATCAATACGGCTCGGGGAGGGAATCAAAGAAAATTATAGGAAAGTATATGGCGTTACGAATGTGTTCAGCCTAGAAATTTTATGTTAAAGAAAATGGAAATGTATGAATTATGATTTAACATCTATACCCAAAGGCGTTGTTTAGCTAAACATGGTATTTGGAGAATAAATAAATGACCAGGTTGGTTGTCTGTATTTTTCCAACTTGAAACAATTCTGAATAAAAAAAAATATATATTAAACCATATGCAAAAACCAAATACATGACTTACCTGGGGTACACTACAAATAATTCAGCAAAGATTCCTTATCCATGGGTTAAGTACGAAATCCTGTATTAGCGCATCGAGAGGTCTATAGTTCTCTCAACTATCACTTCAATGTGACTTGCTAAACCGTGGTCTTGTTTATTAAAGGTTTAGGACATTTTGTGAAAAATGTCTGTTGAGCGGTTTTCAATGGCAATGAGATAGTTGGCTTTATTTCCTATTGTGGGGAACATATTTAAAGGAAGACTGGATAGCGTGTTTAGAGAGAGATTTTATTTATGTGAATATAGAAGGGTATACAGTTTTCGGTACTAGCAAGATATCGGATACG
Organism: Hanleya hanleyi; assembly: GCA_036873755.1. NCBI lineage: Eukaryota > Metazoa > Mollusca > Polyplacophora > Lepidopleurida > Hanleyidae > Hanleya > Hanleya hanleyi. The sequence goes on from JAVTVY010018490.1 coordinate 74,188, forward strand.
ACAACGTTTGTGTGTGGAATCTTTTGTGGGGTGTAGCCAAAGACGGCGGGTGTTTAGCGGTGTATGGTATAGGCAGGGGCAATGGGTAAAGCAAGGCTTTATCTATCCACGTATAGTTGAAAAGGGTATTCGCATGTGATATGGTCATTTTTGTATTTCTCATATTGTTGGCGGGTTTATAGAGCACGTCCTCAATATAAAGATGCGCTAAGCAATGCTCAATAAATTTTTCTGCCTTTTGTAATTTTTCTACCGTGTAGGAAATTTACGCCCAATTGGAAAGTATCGATTATTACGACGAAAGATAGTGTGAATGGGGCCATTGAGCGATGGATTCGACCAAATATAATTTCCCATTGGCTGAAAATGTCTGAATTAAGTATTGTATTCTTTGGATAAAGGCGCAAGGACAGCCTATTATACAGTGCATTGGTATGCCTATTTTCAGAATAACGTGAAGTAATAGAGTAAAACTAGTAGCACCGGAAGCATTGCTGAACACAACCGATCAACGCAAGCTATACAAACACAACATGGTTATATGCGTGCCATATTTACTTTAACATGTTAAGATTGTACTACAACCAAATACAACTGTGTTCACGTATATACATGGTTTAGATAGATAACACCCTTGAATACTTAGCTGAATCTATAGTACACGACAAAATTGATTGTGTTATGTGGAAAAGCGAAATTACTGTAGATCACTAAATGAGTTGGTGGCTTGTGTAGTTGGACATAACTGAATTTATGTCCAGGATAGATCGTGCTGTGGTGGCGTGTCTGCCTCACAAGCGGGAGGTCCGGGGTTCAATCCCAAGCCGGGTCCGATTATACCCAAGACTCATAAGATGGAACTTGTTGCTTCGTCGCTTGACACTCGACATTAAGGGGATAGAGGAAGGATTGGTCGGCCTGATGTCGGGGCAATGTGTATATAGTTCATGTAAGACGAGATACCGCTTTTCAACGTGACTTAACATGTTAGCAAAAATGAAACAATGGCCGACCACTTGCACATTTTCCACTATTGGAAATCCCGTAAATTCACGTCACTTCGTCTTACATGACCGATATGTCCACATTTGTGACTGAACGGGTGAAGTATCATGTCTGCCTATATACGACATGATGCTTAAAGGTGAACTGCAAAGCTTTTAATTTTATCTAAATTGTTGCTTATACACATCTTGTCTTATGTGACATAACTTTTATACGTTTTTGGGACAAATATAGTTTGCAAAATTGTACTAATAACAATATTTAAGTTATCCTGTTACAAATCCGTCTTGAAAACTTGCATTGCTTGTCTCTCTTGGTTTGTAGAACGTTATGACGTTATAGTTTTATTCAAATCTGACGTCATGCTACATCGGATGAATGAACGAGGACCACTATAACGTCATGACGTTCCAAAAACAACGGGAGGCAAGCGATGACGTTTTTAAAAGTTCTGGCTCTCGGTATAAGTTTTGACTTCTCATATACACAAAATAAAACAATAACTCACAGAACTATTACCACACATAATTGTAACAACTATAGAAGTTCTTGTTTTATGACATTTTAACAGGACATTGGAAAGCTTTTCAGTTCACCTTTAACTCAGTGGGACAGCACTATAAAATGGCGGTATTAAGACGTCGTGATATGGCTGAAAAATTGTTGAAAGCGACGTTAAGTCCTACTCACCTACCGGTACTCATATTTCCAGGATAGATATGTACTATTATAAGTCTCAATAGAAACGACTATATATGGTGGAATGGGAGGTTATGTATGAGAACACCAGATCTCGCTTCCCTTTTGTGATGGAACCGGGATGTTAGATTCAGTACCTTTAGATTCCAATTTGTACACTGTTGACCATGGAAATTTCAACTCCCCGCCATTGAGAACTGAACGGTGTTACCGAAAGTCATTGAATTTGTATACAGGGGGCCTTCTCATCCCTCACGGATTATGTCTCCTTCAACCATGCTTTCCCCAAAGTGGCCCAAATCAACACCTGGAAATATAGTTTGAAGCCTCATCTGCAATTTGAAACATCAGATGTATCAGAAATGCTCGCAAAAATGTAGTTTGGGCTGCGACCCGGAAGTGATTAACTCCGGTCTGATGACGGATATAGACGGAAATTGGAAATGAAATGGTAGACGCCACCTATCTTCCTGTTTGATAACAGGGGCAGTAACCCAGTGTAAGTAACTGATACCGTGACACAATAGTCAGAGCCCGAAATAATGGTGAAAATATCGGACATGTATACATATATGTGCTAGCATATAGTATTAATGTTTATACACCAGTTATATAAGTGAGTCTATATGAGGCTGATACCATGAGCATGCTTTATATACGGTGCAATGTCAGGCCCATTCTCGTGAGCCAGTGTATCAATCGATCTGTTAGGATATAGGATTTACCTGGACTTGTGAAGATGTGTCAGGCCATGCACGGTGGATAATAACTACAGGTATTAAACTATAGTGCAGATTCTCTAGATCACGTGCATCAGGATCCCACTGGATATACTGTTCTAGCTTAAATTGTTATATAAATTGGTTTTAGTTTCTTCGACAAACACACGTAATTTGGTAGAATATACACCAAAATCCAGCTGTATTGGAGTGCTAAAGAATGGACTGTTTGCACACTGCAAAAGATCCCGTTATTGTGCAGACATTAGTTTGACTGAGAGACGTAATCTCATAGAATGTACACCAGCATTCAGCTGATATTGGAGTGCCAATTAAAGAATGAACTATGCGTATACATGGGCACTGTTACAGGTTCTTGTTTCTTTGACAAAGAGACGTAATCTCATAGACTGTACATCATAATCCAACTCATTGGAGTGCTATTTTGAACTATAGCGTATATACTGTTATAGGTCCCATTATTTTATAGAAATATGTGTATGTTTCTTTGACAAAGAGACATTCCGTAGAACGTACATCAGAATCCAGCTCTATTGGAGTGCCGAAAAATGAACTACACGGATACTGTTATAGGTCCCGTTATTTTAAAGGAATGGTGTAAGTTCCCTTGACAAAGAGACGTATTAGAAAGGGAATCACTTCTGAAGTGGATATTTACCCTGTGTTTACCTTTCTTTAAGCATGATGGTTCGAGGTGTCAGTTATGTATATAGGTTATGAACCAGGTGAACAGTTTAACGCTTTAACAATTTAGGACGCTGGAGTAAACAAAAAAGGAATCAAAAGGTATACAACTGTAGAACCGTTTTACCAAGTTATGTTGACCAAAATGCGATGCCACCTATCGCTAATTGAGAAGAAACTGTGGCACTACCCGAAAACGCGTACAAAACATCACCCGACTCGTACGTCGCAACAATGGCGTTAACAATGTGTCGGTCCGAAAGGGCGGGGTAGACGACCGGTTGGGAGACTTGCTATGGCATTAAGGGTGGAGTTCTCCCATCCCCTCGACTGGAAGAATTTAATCCAGTTACTGTCGGGCAGGAAAATAACCTTGCACCTGCATGGTGTGACAACAAAATGAGACTTAGATAATCTTTCGACGGTAGCTACCCTTTCGACCTCGCTACCTGTCAATCGACTGTGAGTGTGGGTGGCGTGATTGAACATGTTCGATACAGCACCTAATCCGTAACAGAATACATCGGATACAATGTTTTTGAGATTGATAAAATGGGGTATATTTTTTCATTCACCTCGTCGATGATATTTTATTGAGCGACGGAATCACATTAGCTTCGAGACTCGTGAGAAAATACATTAATATAGATAATGACGACAGGATTGTGTAATCAATTGTCAACGATGTACTAGGAATTTAGGGGTCAAAGAACAAGTATAGGCATGTTATATATCGATGATATGATATTGGTGATTGAAAATATCCATGGCAGGCGATAATATTAATTTAGATATGAGGGGGTTGATTCGCGATATGTCACTGATTGGTGGAGGACGAGGTGAGGGTGGGGGGAGAAGCAGACGTATCCAGATTTGAACGGGGTTTTTTTCTCGTAAACTGGGCTGATTACTTTGTTATGGCAACTACATACGATGTTTTTGAAAACAATGGTGTTGATAATACCCGTTCACACCAGAATACACGGGGCGTGTGATGAAGTACCGATAATTTAGTGCATATATTCCATGACATATAGAAGAGTAAGAACGAAGTCATGATTTATG
>JAVTVY010018491.1:0-76887 GCA_036873755.1 Hanleya hanleyi
GGCAAGTCTGGGTCAACTTTGAAAGCAGGTGTCCGACGAAGCACAAATTACAATCCATTTTGCAAGCAGTGTTTATGATTAAAATAAATCTTAAATCTATTTCCTTTTAAAAATTCGTGCCGATTAATGCCACGTGGACTCCCAACTGATTTTCTTGAGCTCTGTCGCGTCAATGATGATTGCTCGCTAACAAAGCAGCTCGCTTCCAGCCATTGTCTGACCGTGCTGATAGCGCGCGGCCTGTGTTCAGTCATGTCGACGGACTACATTCAACAGAGTTAGAACAATGGCCAGCCGATAATCATGGGCATTGGCGCGCTATACCTTTGTGTTGGCGCACTTCGTTTGCGCGCCATTGGTGCGCTAACATTAACCTTTCAGCTGATCGGAAGTGTACATGTACAAGTAGATGGATGGACAGACGGACACCGGACACGGATGAATGCACGCACATACACCAAAACCTAATCAAATGAGGGGGCTATCCCAATGGAGCTTCCATCCAAGTTTGGTGAAATTCTGTCCAGTAGTTCTCCAGATATCTTGCAGACAAGCCCTGTATATACATGTACAAGTAGATGGACGGACGGACAGACACCGGACATGGATGAATGCACGCACACACACCAAAACATAATCAAATGAGGGGGCTATCCAGGCCCTAATCTAGAAATGAAAGGCAGGGGTTGGTAATCCGGTTGAGGGGCAATCAAAGTTGCGAAGCCTCGCTCGCCATGAGAGCCTGCGGGGGGGGGGGGGGGGGTGGGGGGGGAGACCCCCCCTCGCAGCTCGCGGATTTTTTTTGTGAATGAACTGATAAATGATGCTCTCTGAAAGCATTTTGAAACTCTTTTCTGAAGTTTCAGCAATAAATAAAACCCCATACACAGATAAAATGGAAGAATATTCAGTATCCTGATTGATATACACACAATTATCAATACCTCATTTTACTTCTGTTTATCCAAATCTCTATAAAACCTGGAAATTTGTATAGTTTGTTCTGGTACAAGTTTCACCATGCCTTTTGTATAATTGCTGTCTGTATTTTCAGAGTTTTTTATGTGTAGTATTTTTTTACAAATTGTTTGCATTTTCAAATTATTGGTCAAAATGAAGTTAGTAAATAGAAATTATAGAAGCCAGTTAAATGAAATTAATTTAATGCTCAATCTTATTTCAATTGTAGGTCTATTTCAGTATTTGCCTGTGAAAGTAATATTACGTCTATTCAAAATGTTATATTGTCTTGCAGAATTTGTGTTCCAAAGATATGCCATTATTTCTTAATTTAGATCAAAGGATATCAATGAATAAACACTTGATTTCATCAACGGAGGTACTTTGATAGGCACATGCAACTGTGTACGGGTACGTGTTGTACGTACGCTTAATTGGTGTTGGAGTTTGTGAAGCCCGCCAGTGTCATCTGCCTCAGTGGGACTAGGCGCTTCCGCTTCCGCTTTGCCGGCAAAACAACGATGTTAGCATCATCGTACAGGCACCGGACTTGTCTAGAGCCAGCTGTTTGTCCCTTTCATATCACGTGGAGTTTGGCATTGTAATTCTTTTGCAAGGAGCTGAGCGGCTGCTTGAACAGCGCCTTGCACTTCCTGTCCTGGTTCTGGGGCAGTAACCAAGACGCAATACCACAAGCGTGTGGCCCTGAACATGCGTGATGTCGAGAGCCGAAACGAAAGTGAATGACAGAGAAACTTTACGTTTTACTCTTTTAGATTAAAACTTGTATATGGGAATTTGATTTGAGATAATATTTCAGAAATGGATGTCGCAATTCCAATGACAGAAGTCTGCCAGGCACTCAAAATTGGACTTTTGCGCAACACGTGGTAATGACGAAAACTGGTCACGGGGTAATGATTTTTTTTTTTTTTTTTTTGCCAGCGGCAAGGGCACGCGAAGCCAACGGCAGCGTCCGAATATCGGACGCAGAGAGGTGCTAGATTAGGGCCTGTCTGCACTATTCTTTCAAGTGAAAAACCACTACAAACCCCAGGAAGTCTTGTCCAATTACATCCTGAGTCGTTGTGTGAGAGCTGTCAATGATAGCCATTCAATATATATCCGCCATATTTTAAAGTCATGACTGGCAAAAAATGATGATATTGGGCCGCAATCACTTGATCACTAGTATTGTACATGGATGACTCACTTTAACAGACACTTGTGCTATGAACCCATAGAGAGAAAACAAACATGTCATGAGCCCAGAACCCCTTAGATGTTGGACTTCAGATACATGTGTGGTGTAACATGCATGGGTTATTCCTGACAACAAGTGTTCCTCTACCCAAATTCTAAATTCAATAAATTTCTGAATTCAATGCTGTTATAAGAACAATTACTGCTTGAATAGTCCCACAGATTCAGATTCATTCATGAATATGGATCCTCTTATCAATATGCTAGACCACCTGTAATCAGGGTAACCCAATGAAAAACTGTCAAGAAAAATCCCTGACATGATATATGGGGGAAGTTTGGTCAAAGCCTCAGTATTAGGTCAAGATATCATACTTCGAGAGACATCTGGTAAACAACATTAAATCTGTTTTGACTATAATTTGACCTGAAATAAATAGGTCAAAGTCATTATCTTCAATAGGCTCCTGGTTGATCGTTAGCAGAATTTGTGATAGGAATTTGGGAAGGCTGGCTCTATAATCCTTCAAGAAATATAGTGATAACATGGGTGATTTCGTTTGTGAACTTACCCTCTAGTAGGTAGAGGTATACTATAGAGTCGTCTGAAGTTGGTGAGTTCTGTGTGCAAATGGCTGAAGTGTTTGTACCGGCGGCGTATTGTCCAGTGAAAATCATCATGGGAAACCTCTATTGTATAGCTGGTAAAAATAAAATACAAGCAGGCATTTAAAATGGATGAAACAAGGATACTTTTATCTGATTGAGAAAAGCAATTAACCCAGGAAGAAGATACATGTATCACAAAATTGATATGCCAGTTCAATTTATAAATTTATTGTGGCAAGAAAAAAAAAAAATCTATATAATTAGATTTTGTGATGATATTGCACATTAGTACATGTGCCATTGGGTTCTATGACATATCCAGTTACATATCCAGTACTGATCAATGGAGCTGTCATGGTTGTCTGGTTTATAAGGCTGCCTCACATACAGTTAACTAGAGAGGGTTTTAAAGTCACGATGCATCAAGGTTACAGGTACTTACAGGTTGGGGTTCAGCCGTTTACGGTGACTGTGTCTTTCGAAATTTGTGATTTTCACCTGTACTGGTCGACCTGGGATCCAACAACGTCGTTCATTGGAGTCAAAAGCAAGAGGATGCTTATGTATACTGAGGAAAGGGACCACAGGTTGAACTGAAAGGAAAAATTAAATACATACAATAATAAAATTAAATCATTCTGAACTGGACAATTAAGTTCCAGGGTTATTCGACAGCATCTTAGCATGTGGCAGATCAATGGAATACAAAGTACATGTAGTTGGTAGTATGATAGCCATATTCTGCATATGGGTGTTTCCGTGATTTGGTGTTACCGTTTGTGTGACATCCATGACAAAATATCAACCTACTTTTTTCACAAAATATTTCTTTTCTATAGATTAACTGATTGTTGAGGTTCATCAATAAATTTGTTTGAAGATAATGCCTCACCTGATTCAAAAGAAATAATCTAGTTTTATCATGCATGTTGAACTTGGTGTTGGACGAACGAAGACAGACAAAAATGAAGTTTTATGCATTTTCTCCATGATTCCTAAACATATTTATTGGTCATTGCTTTCCTAGCCCAAAAGTATCGCAAGTCTTAGAAATAAATATATCATTTAACTATGAATGCTCCTTTAGATCATAATTATGGCCAACATAAAATAATGTGTCGGACAAACGGAGACAGGAAAGTGGCCATAAAATGTCTAATTCCCTCTATTCCAGCATGAATTGATTCTAAAAGATAGCTAGATGTGGAAAAATAAGTAAATACTTACGAAAACTGTGTTCAAGTCTGTAATTGTTACTCACAAACATTTAAACTGCCAAATAGTGTTAGACAAACGAGAGGCAGACAGTGTCGGACAAACAGAGGACAGACAGTGTCGGACAAACAGAAGACGGACAGCGTTATAATGGGAATTGCATCCTATATGAATGCCTCAGAATATTTTCAGCTAGATAATAATTCATAAAAAAGTTGTTAACTGAGATTTGCCACTGAGAATGATAAAGGAAATCCATCTATTACCCTGCTTCAACAAAAGTTGTCTTATGCTAGTCCAACATGTCTGTCTTATGTTAGTCCAACCTGTCTGTCTTATGTTAGTCCGACACTGTCTGTCCTGACCAACCAACATAAATTGGCGATATTCTGTATTCTTATTGACAAAAAGATTGGTAATGTTTTTAAATGATTTGCAAATGACAAAATTCATGTTCATGAATGCCAGATGATAAGTCAATTTGTCTCTCGACAGCTTGAACACTGTTTTATCTGAGCATCAGGTGTCGCCTGTAACACAAATTTGGTTCGTCCAACACAAGGACAGACATATTTATTTCTAAGTCTGTGAGTTCTCAGGTTAACATTAACAAAGTATTACCCATAAGTGATGTCAATGGACAAAGTCAGATGGCATTGAACACTTGTCATTATTGAGCCATGCAATATTTGGAGAATTAGACCACTTTGTGGTCGGACGAACATAAGACAGACAATATTAACTTGATTATTAAAATGTATTTTTTCTTCAATCCAACTAAGGTAGATCAAATTTGACTCACTTCAGTTACAAGTACAAGCATCATCAACATTTTGATGAAATTGGTAGTAATTTGTCCATCTGGTTCAACAGTTTTCCAGCATAAAGATGTCATGGCCAGAGAGGACAGACAATGTTAGTCCGACCAGAAATATTAAAGAAATCATATTTTCTCGATAAATGAGTTGATATGAACATTAAATTGTACATAGAAACATAGTTTTTGTATCAATTTTGTGTGATCACCACTAAAAATTTATTCAACTGAATGTTGATGGCAAATAACACAATCAAAAGGTAGTATGGTAAAAGCATGTCACAGTCAAAATGCAAGAAAACAGCCCATTATGATTAGATTTTAATCTTTTTTAGTAATTAACTTTCACAACTGCCTTCCGTATTATAGAATGTATCTGAACAGTTGTCAAAGCAAGCTGTGGAACCATATTTATTGTTCTCTCCTCAAAATTTATAACACAAAAATCTGATGGAAATAGGGCTTGCATTTACCATTAAATGGTAGCACCTTAGCATGGAAACACCCATATAGAATCTCTACATGGAGCTCAAAAAATATAAAGGAAATGTTGAATAGAATCATATTATTCACCAAGCTTAGGAATTTCACACAAAAATGGTCGATACTTGGTGTGAGGATGCATTGTCCAAGCCTTTCAGAAGCTGAAATCCCTGGGTCTAGACACATTGTTGTCTTCAGACTTGGCCAAATTGTATGCTTTGTCTCGTGATCCTTACATGAAGTATGGACCGAGAAAATGCATGCAGGGCAGACACAGTTTAGTTTCACTATACAATTCATGTATTGTATCACTAGTAAAACAACCTGACAACACTAACACAAATTTCTACACATCTTCCAAGATGCACATGTTTACAGACATACTATTAAGTGAACAAGACACATGCAATAAAATATCCATCTTACCAAATTAGTTTCCTATCAATGATCACGTCCCCTGTAGAATCTTACAGTCTCTCACTAATGGTCACATTCAGTGATTCCTTCTCATGAATATATGTTCTAAAAGGAACCTTGTGATACATACTGCACTTGTCAGAGAGAGGGAGATGATACACATCTCTGATTTCTCCAACATTTCAGTTTAATTAGCATTCTCCAGACCTACACATCTGTAAAGGAAGAGTTGTCACCATGTTGCATATTTGCAGGCTGAGCGACTCAGGATTATAGGTCAGGTGATCATTCCACTCAATGTCATTGGAAGATATGCCTGTCTGCAACTACATGTGAGTTGAAGTGGCTTTCTCATTGGTGGACATTGTCAATCTGAGACTGTAAGACCCAACAGTGACATAATTGTAAACATAAATCTTCAAGAAGCATTGATAAGATATTAATTTATAAATATTGTGGAACTGTATAACCCTGGTTGGGGATGACAAGACTCTTGTCCTCTTCTTTTCTCTTCTACATTTACATGACAGCCCCTGTAAAATTCACATCCCATCTCTGACACCACAAGTCCATTTGACATGTATGAATTACGCTAACATCCCATCTCTGACAATACAATACAGTCCCCCAACACATGTATGACTGATATCCCATCCCTGACACCATGCAAAAATCCAGACATGTATGACTGACACCCTATCTCTGGCACCACAAGTTCATATGATATGTATGACTGACATCCCATCTCTGACACCACAAGCTCATATGACATGTATGGCTGACATCCCATCATCTCTGACACCACAAGTCATTTGACATGTATGACTGATATCTCATCATCTCTGACACCACAAGTCATTTGACATGTATGACTGATATCTCATCTCTGGCAACACAAGTCCATATGACATGTGTGACTGATATCCCATCCCTGACACCACAAGCTTATATGACATGTATGACTGACATCCCATCTCTGACACCACAAGCTCATATGACATGTATGACTGACATCCCATCTCTGACACCACAGGTTCACATGACATGTATGACTGACATCCCATCCCTGACATCACTGGTCCATATGACATGTATGACTCACATCCCATCTCTGACACCACAAGTTCATATGACATGTATGACTGACAACCCGCTGTGGAAACCACAAATCTGTATGACTGACATTCACCTGCAGACTTCACAAATCCATATGACATGAACATGTATGACATCGCAATTAGCAGACAACAACAAACATGATAACATCCCAATGTGGACACCACATATCCAGATGACAAGTCGTTGACTCATCCCACTACAGACGAGTCAATGAACAACCAACTAAAACATGCAAGTCTCCCACAGTTCTGAATAAATAAGCACATTATGGGGCACAGGCTCAGCTCTTCTACTCATGTACACAGTACATCATGATCTCTACCCTCACAGAAATGGGGTGCAATTTTGAGGCACAAGTAGGGCGCATCAATTTGGTCAGCTTGGGCATGCTGGGCGCAGTTAGGGTACAGGTCTTATCTGCATGCCCCATTTTGTCATTAGACTCAACATGGACAAGGAGTAAATAGGGGGCCTTCCAATGTCAATTGCGCCTTACATGTAACTGCACCTTATTTTGGAATAAGGGTGCAGATAAGGCACAGTTGGGATGTGATCGGGGCACACACTAAGAATAATAACATGAATGTTGTACTGATAAGATGCAGTTAAGGTGCAGTTGGGGCACAGTTAAGATCCAGTAAAAGCACAAAAAAAGAATGCAGAAATTGAATATCAAAATGAGGTGTAAAACATAGAATTTTTTTTCTAAATAATCAAGTGTTAGTATGCTTTTCAGTCAGGGGATCAATGTTCAGAAGTTATAAATAATAACCTCTACAACCGATTATATCAAAATGTTCACTGTTTTGACCAGTTGTGAAGTCATGTGGTTGTGGTACATTTTAAGATTTTAGCTTAGATACATGCAATACATAGCAGATTATATCGCTGCATCCCAGATTTCCCCCTCAGTTATGTACATGTATAATTTTCCTGGAAAGCCAAGACATTATTAAGGTTGATTAAAAAGATATGACTTTATGGCTACACTCCTTTTTGAAGAGCTGCACTCATTTTTGTTTACTGTAAAAATTGGCATTATATAACCTTATAAAATGATAAGGAACACTGCCGATGGAATGTTGATGTAATATTTATGGCCCAATCCAATCTTCTGAAGGTATTAAACATTGCCATGTTTGCATTACAAGATTTCCTTGCTCTGCTCAACTACTTGTGACATTTTCTTCCAAAAAGATATAGTGATCAATGCGCACCACAACTTATAACTTCTCAGAGTTATTGCTATATGTAGTTCATAACTCGGCTAAGTTATAATATTTATAACTTCTTTAAGTTGGTCCCCTGACTGTTTAACAGGCATTAATGTATTGACATATAATTCATTGACGGTCTCATCAATAATTTATTGACTGTCTCTTCATATCAAGTCTAATATTACTTCGCAGATACATACATATTCATCTACGATAATTATTCATTTCTTAGAAAAAAATATGGATTGCAGTAAGCTGTTGTAGAATTGGTACAGTAACATGCTCTGATGCTTTCGTTCACTCTTCGGAGAAGTTCGGCTACAAATTATTTACCTACTGACTGAAAACAAGAGTCAAAACACTCACCAAAATCCTGTTGAAGGACATAAATTTTTAAGTTTAAAATATTTTTTGGAACATACCAATAGGTCTGCCTGTCTTCTGTTAACATCAACCAGTAAGATAAAGGCCATGTGACAATTTTAACTACTCAGATCACATTTTACTGTGCAGTCAATAAAGAACAGATTAATAAAGAGCAAATAAGGCAGAGTTTTTTAAATTTGGGTAAAATGTTTATTAACCACAATGCACAGATAGCACGCAGTCATCTTCAGAAGCAAATTATTGCAATAAGGCAGCGCATATATGGCTTAGTCAGCAAGGAGTTTTATTCTGGGGCGCAGCTAGGGGACAATTTTCAAGGATGCATATTGGGTCAGCTGGCTGGATGGCATGGACGAGTAGGGCGCAGCATCTGTGCAAGATGCAATTAAGGCACATATAAGGTGTGGGCCCTTGAATAAGGTACGCTCCCGCTTTCTGTGAAGGAACATGTATGGTCATCATGCAATGATAAGGACCAGATGATTAAACGGACCAACACCACTGGGACTGTTGTTGTTGTAACATGTTAGGTCGGCTTTTTTAGTTGCAGTACCTCAAAATAGGTTAACAATGGAGATAAAAAGTTCAGGGAATGGTATAATTGAGAGCCAGTCTGTACATGTGTATATGACTGTTTTTCCGAAATACATGTATTTCCATGAATAATAAAAAAACAAATATTTTTTTTTTTGGTGCACCTGATCCCAATTCTGAAACTGAAATCTGTAAATAATTTAGCTCTTTGAATAACAAACACGAGGCATTTACATGTAGAATGTTCAATCAGCCGTTCTATTACAAATAATCCAGGGAAAACTATTGTTCAAATACATGATAAAACAGCACATCTACCTGGTACATACATGCATTAAAGTTTCAGTGTTGGAATATCTTTCCTGAGCTTGATATAATAAAACAGGACTGCTAACAGCTACATGTACAGTAAGGCTTGGTATTCAAAGAGTTATTGGAAGATGTCAATTCCCAGGATCATGAAGATTGAAAAACAGTATCTGATGCACCAAAATTTGACAAAAATTCAAATTAGATTTCAAAATTAATTTCACAAAAGTAACTATTTATACAGTGAGAAGATCCTAAATTATACACACATTATGGTTCCAGATGTCTATTGTTAGTGAATTATCAAGACTGGATGGTGGACATGCCTGTGCCAAATCTGTTACAGCATCAACATGTTGTCCCAGTGATGTTGGCCATACACATGACACCAAATAACAGATGAAATTTCTTTATCAAACATGAGGAGACTGATCAATGATGTGATTTGCATGGCCCCATTCTTCTCTAAGTTGATACTCACCAAGGTTCCACAAAGACAAAACTGAAGGAAACATAATACACATGCACAATTGATAAGGGGTTGAGGGTTCATGTACAAGTAAGCTAGGTGAGGTGATAACTTCTAACTAATTGTAACCAAACAAACAGAAATTTGAAGAAAACCTGTACATCAGGTAACTGAAAAAGCTAGAAAATAATAACTCAACATGTTCAAGGCCTAAATAAAACAACATATACTGACATAACATGAAAAGAATTATGCACTAAATTTGAATATCACACCAACACGTGGTAGAAAGACACTGCACACCAGGCTGGGAGTCTTGGTTAAATTCTTTAATGGTTCCTAGCTACAGCCTACTCAACTGACTTGGAGGTTTAATTTGTTTATCTGGATAGGAATATGCCAGTGGCAGTGATCAAACTTTGATACAGCATGCCTGATTGATCTGTTAGGCATAAGGAGGGGATCCAATTGGCAAGCCATATATACATTTTTGCCATATTTTCTCCAGGTCATCATTACAACTTTGTAGCCACTTCTCAGAGATAAAATTAACTTATTTTTCAAGTTCTACTGATGGTTTATATAATGTTTTTGGTATACATGTATGTAAATGACCATCCACTATTGAGAGAAACTCCTGAAACCGTATGCATGGCAGGAACTCCAATTGATGAGGTTCGGGAGTCTGCCTTGCAACAGCTTCATACACTTGACAAACAGACTGTTGGCATGCTTCAAATTTGAGAAACATTTTGAGGACAAAAAATGTACTAAAAATGCAAGAATCTTCTGGCAGAATGAGCAAGTGAGTGAATATGATTTAATGTCACTATATTTCAGTCATATCACGACACTGGGTCATATTCCTTTTCACACCAAAGAACTCCACGGGTAGGGTCCTATTCATTTTTATACCTGGGATGCCCCAATTACTGTCTGAGGAGTCAAGGCCTATTCTTACCATGACCTGGGGTGTGCACGACAACATCTCCGGTCAACCCCGGGAGCCCCCACTTCTGACAGCAGATGATATTGAAGACCAATGGCTTTATAGTCATAGAAATAGGATTTGAAAATATGTGTGATGTTCTGCGAAAGTAGGGGGCCATCTATAATTTCAGTTTCCATTAACCCTACCTACCCATATAGTTTACATTTATAAAAAAGTTTGGGTAAACATTTTTGTTTTTTCCATATTTTTCAGCAGTACTCTGTGAAATCCTATATAAAAAGGTAAAAAATTGACAAAAAATAAAACAAAAGAAATAATAAATAAAATAAAATTCCTACATGTACCTACCCATTTTTCTAAAGTTGGTTACAGGAAACACAAATATTATTGTGGATGGCCTGACATGTCCGACCGGACAAACTGTTATATCTTTATTTACAACTGCAGAAAGATGCTTAGAACTGAAATATATCCAGTTGGCTTTGATACTATGTCAGTGTGGTCAATGAGTTCTACAAATACTTTCAAATTGTATTGATTTCACCAGTGTGTTGCAACAACCATGCGATGTGGTTAAATTGCTCGTATATAGGCAAATAATTCAGGGTTTCAATAGACGGAACAAAGAACTCATTCTTGAGGGAACAAACTAAGTGGAGTTCAGATGGTAACAGCTTTTTTAACTAGTAATGAAACACTATATTACAGTTTGCATGATGAGGTTGTCCAGCCTTTTGACACCCTCCCTGAAGCCCGGCGAACACGAGAGCTATCCTCTGAGCCAACAGTCTCGATCATGTCAATTGCCTGTGTCACAGAGGCTAGCTCTCGTGTGGTTTCAGAGCACATGATGAGCAAAACAAATTGAGTTCAGTTCCCCCGCAGAACACCTTCAAGGTCATGTGATATATCATGTGACAGACAGGGCTTGTTTGTCCATGGGAGTCTGATTCGCATCAGCACTCCCGCAAAATAATTTGCGAGAATCCATTCAAATTTTATCAATCTGTATAGAATTCACGTAAATTCTGACGAAAAACAAGGCCTGACAGGGCTCACGTAAAAATGACCATTTTGAACAGTCGTACTTACAAATCATGTGAACTTCATTAGCGTTTCATTGGCCAGTCGATTGAAGCGGCTGAGCTGTTAGCTTACGTTCACCGTACATCAAACAAGTTTGAAATTTTTTCTCCCAGCCCCGAGAGGTGAAAGCTCATGAAAACTGCCTGCACAGGAGAGTGATTCCCTGAGCCAATGGCCTCAAATGCTTGTTGGCTCAGGGAATTGCTCTCCTGTGTGGGCAGTTTTTCGTGAGTTCTCAATTGCTCGTTGGCTCAAGGGATAGCTCTCGAGTGCGCCGCCGTGCTTAAGATATATGTGACCTCCAAGCATTTTCAGTCATCAGTTAATCCCCCAGAGATATACTTATATTACATATATATTCCTCATCTGTAGGATAGTAAGCATCCGGGTGGTAATGAATGTCATGTTGGTAACTATCAGATACATAGGGTGACTGAGTTTGCTGACAAACTTGACAAAAGCACTCCAGTTGCTATGGACACTATCTTAGTTGCTGAGGGAAGGATCGCCACCATACTACTAGTAATCTCCCTTGGCTTAAAGCAACCAACACTACAATTTGGAACCACTTGATCTATTTTCACGGGGCGAGTTAGTCCCGTAGGGACTAATGGTCCTGTATTGTAGTGAGGAAAAACTTGAGCACATTTGGTACAGTTGCCAGGGTGACTGGTTGTTTATTTAACTGCTTTAGGCTTTGAGAGGAAGAGCAGAAGAAAAAAGTCCTCAAGTTATTCAGCTACTGCAGACAGTTAGGTCAACTATTTTGGCTAGATTTTGTTTCATCTGGTCTATATTAGTGAAGTTAAATATTTTCTGCTATTCTTATATATGTTCATATGTCATTTTCACAGAGATTTCCTGCTTTAGAGCATGAATACAAAATGGATACTATTCAGAGGTTGACTTAGAGTGTTTTCCTGAAAGGATGTCATAAATTGCTGGTTGATAAAAACTTTATTAGAACACTTAACATATACAGAAGAAAATAGTTCAAGGCAGACTTATCATATGCTTGCCATGTTGGCAAGAAATTCTAATTTTCTAGGCTTCCATTCTTGCAGAAATTGTATACATGGTATGTAACTTGTGGACCAATACACAAACATCCCCTCCACCAGATCCTGCATGACCTAGGTCAATGGCTTGGTTCACTTAGCTGATAGGGTCAATTGATAGGGTCAAATTCCAAGTTATGTTTAGATAGCAGTGTCAGCCTACATGTACAAGTCTGCATACAACCATTGTAAGAATTTGTAACCTTCCAAACTAGTTTTGTACTGGGAGAAGGAGGTACATGTAAATAATATGATGCCATGAGATGATACATCCCAGCATAGATCGAATCCATCTAACCACCAGGATTTTACATTGTATCTCAATATTCATTTTTTTTGTCATTTACTGCTGAAGGATATGCTTTCTATAATCTGAAAAAAGTAAAAATATTTTACAAATATTGTTAACATGCAGAGAAGACATTATTTATCATTTCATAAGGTTGGCTTCATAATAAATGTCTGTCCCATCGGTCACAAGTTATTTTTTTAAATATATGTGTACAATTACACTAATGCACTATCTAGAGATCCTTATTGAGAGAAATGTGTGAGACTACAAATTGTATGGCTCTTCGCCATGGGACTGAACATCAAAGAGCAGGGTTAGATCTAGGGTCTCACAGCGTCCGTAAAACGGACACTGTCGGAGTTGAGGTACAAAATCAAATGAATTAAAAATGAATATGTTTTTGCAAAATATCAAATGATTTTTTCCAAAAATCAATTGATATTTTTTTACGATGTTTGAAAGCCGTAAACCTGGACTAGTGTGTGTCAACTCGCGTTAGACAAAACTTATGGAAAGGGAGACAACTATACATCTATCCGTTGATAAGCTTGGCCACTAGGGGCGCGATAGTTTTCGTTCTCCAGGCAGAGGTCTATACTATGATTGAAGTCGGAAATATGTACGTGTGTGAGTGTCTGGAGAGCTAGGCAGCGTGTGCGTTCTCGCATTGTATCTGCAACGCGTATCTGCAATGACAAGCCGTCATGGTGGGAAAGAAAGGTCAGTCTGGGGGAAATAGGAAGGGTAGCGGCCGCACAAGAGGATGCGGTGTGTTGGCTGGACATTTGAAAAAAAACTGAAGGAAGATGAAGGGTCTGACTGCCACAAAGTCGACGTTCTCTTTGCTCGATGCTGTGCTGCCAGTATTGAAAACACAGGTCAAGCAGATGTTGAACACGACATGGAAAATGATGCCGGCATCGAAGCTGGGACAAATTATGTTCAACCCGTTGAGGCAGTCACGGTGGGAAGAGAATTAGCTTCGAATGATATACAGCATGGTATAAAAATACTGTACAGAGGAATCTATTCAATAGAAATTTTGAAAGCAGCAGCTGTAAATAATTTTAAAAGCAGATGATCAGTTTAAACAAGAAGTAAAATGTGCATGATATGCTTGTCTGATTGACAAGACATGTGCAGCCAGGAATCGGTTAGAATGCTTCTAAGAGCATCAAGGGTCCCAGAGTTTCTCGGCGCCTAGGCGGCCCCTGAGCCCTAGTCTAATCAGCAAAAAGGTTAGTTGTTATTAGTTTAGTCAAAGTTGACATCATGGTATAGTATCAATCCAGCACGTGGAAGTAAATGATATGGAAATTCATGCAGCAAGTCCCTGCTCAACTTTGTCATTTTGAAACACAAGCCACATCAGCCTGAATATGGTGAAAATTTGGAAAAAAAGAAGCAAATTGTTCATTATCTACAGGTATCTGACAAGACATTTAAATAGCCAGAAATGGGCTCGAATGCTCCCGAGAGCATCTAAAACCCCAGAGCTTCCTGGGGCCTAGGCGGCCCCTGGACCCCG
Source organism: Hanleya hanleyi (assembly GCA_036873755.1). NCBI lineage: Eukaryota > Metazoa > Mollusca > Polyplacophora > Lepidopleurida > Hanleyidae > Hanleya > Hanleya hanleyi. The sequence goes on from JAVTVY010018491.1 coordinate 14,656, forward strand.
GCCTGTACGCGGCCCCTGGACCCCGGCCTGTACGATACGCCTCGCTGCGCTCGGCATTATTTTTTTCAAATAAGGACACTACTTCAAATTCCTGGATATAACCCTGAAGAGTTAGTGAAATTATTCCAACAGCCTATTTCACATTTGAATAGCCCCGTTTCAGTGCCTAAGGCTCTAGTTGAAGTTTTGAAATTTTAGTATTTTTTTTTATTCACTGATGACAGTGTCGGACATGTGCACTGAGTTTTGCAGAATACAAAATAAGGAACAAATAAACTGGAAATTATTTACCTTGAATGTTTATTTAACAAATTCTATCAAATGAACTACACTCTGAACAACGCCCTCTTGAAATTGGAATCTGTTATGATCAAGAGCGTTGTTAGGGGGGTCGTTGAGGTACCCTCTCAGCGCTGAACCCTATGTTATATTTCTATATTGGACAGCACAGTCCTGGGTTCTCTAATAAGTAAGCATATAAAACGAACCCCTCTCAAGAAATCCTCGCAACGCCCATGATAATAACTCTTTCGTGCCCTTTTTTTGCCCCAATGGTCCATGATTCCAAGAGTCAGACACTACTGATCGTTACTCTGGGCGCCGATCATTGAACTAACATGTGACCATAGAGGAATACTATGTGGATCCCTCAAATCACTGTTAAGGCTGATCCATGGCAGCCATGTTCATCCATGGAGGGATTTCCCTTTAGCAAGCTTGAGAGACTCCAAAGGTGCAGTGGATAATGCATATACCAAGTGAAACGTTGAGGAGAAGATGTAAATATGTTTTTTTATTTATTTATTCGAGGCTATCAAAAATGGCTACCAATCAAATCACTCTGAAATTCAAACTGCTGCAAGTTATTCTGTTCCCAAATCTTCCTCGATGGATATTTGAAGCTATTTCAACAAACTGCGCTGAGGGGGTGATGAAAAAAATTGGGTCAATTCCAGATGGCCACCATCCAATCAGACAGAAGTTTAAACTGCAGGAAACTGTTTCGATCCGGTGAAAATTTGGATGAAATTACGAGAAACAAGCATATCAGGTGGTCTTGCTGATAAGATAACATTATATGTGCATGTACAGACAGACAGACAGACACACAGTACTTTGATTCTTTTTTCACTGGATAAGAGTCTGACATGGGAAAGTTAAGGACTCAAGAAACCTTTGTTGATTTTTCAAGGAATCTTAGGACCATTCATTGTGCACAGTGAAATTTTAGTTCTTTTAAAAATTTGAAGTTAAATATAGCATAGGAATGAGGAAGCCTGTTATCATTGTTGACAATGGAGTATATTAAACTGACATGTATTAGTATATAACATATAGGTCTACCAGTATGTACATGTACAATGCTCAACATTCTGTTTGATTCTTCAAAAAAAAATGTTTTGATTAAGAACAGCCGTTGTGATGAATAACTATCTTTTTACAAGTTGAAGCTTCGACAAAGAGAACAACAGCCAAAAAGCTGCGGCAGGTATATACAAATATTTGCCGGTTGTCAATAACAAGCTACAAATTTTGATGATAAAAACAATTTTACATATCAGCATGCAGATATTGTGTATAGGTAGACTGTGAGCAAAGATAATTGATTTGTAAAATCTGAGAATCTATGCATCATATACATGTACTTGTAGCATACATAAATATATTGACGCATTCTTTAATCTCATTCAGAGTCCGATAAATTACATGTACCCTCCAGTTACTAAATAGTGTTGATATGTGTACATGTATATGACTGATCTGGGTTAATTGTGCTACATATAAAAGATAACTAACAACTACATAGAGACAAGCGTTCTGAGAACCCCAACATCTCGCCTTGCGGGGTCATCCGCCGAAGGTGCAGCAGTATTGAAAGCATACATGTAGAGCAAACAATAAGGTCTGGGATAGGTGATGTGGTACAGACAATAATGTCTGGAATAGATTATCTGGTACAGACAATAACATCAGTCCAAAATGTGGGATTACTGGCATATAAGTTAATCCCATGTAGGATGGATAGGTCAGTGCCGTCGGATTACTGGTGCATAGGGCAGTCCAGTGTGAGATTACTGCTGGATAGGCAAGTCCTGTGTAGGATTACTGCTAGATGGACCAGTCCCGTGTGTTATTACTGATGGATAGACCAGTCCCCTGTAGGATTACTGCTGGATAGTCCAGTCCCAAGTGGGATTACTGCTGGATAGGACAGTCCTGTCTGGGATTACTGCTGGATAGATGAGTCTCGTATGGGATTAATGCTGGATAGGACAGTCCCATGTGGGATTACTGCTGCATAGGCAGTCCAGTGTGGGATTTCTGCTGCATACGGCAATCCTGTGTGAGATTATGGCTGGGGAGGCCAGTCCCATGTGGGATTACTGCTGGATAGGCTAAACCTGTGTGGGATTACAGCGGGATAGGTCAGTCCCATGTAGGATTATGGCTGGATAGGTCAGTGCCATGTGGGATTACTGCTGCATATTGCAGTCCAGTGTCATATTACTTCTGAATAGGTCAGTCCCGTGTGAGATTACTGCTGCATAGGCCAGTCCCGTGTGGAATTACTGCTGGATAGGCCAGTCCCATGTGGGATTACTGCTGGATAGGACAGTCCGGTCTGGGATTACTGCTGGATAGGTCAGTCCCGTGTGGGATTACTGCTGGATAGGCCAGTGCCATTTGGGATTACTTCTGGATAGGTCAGTCCTGTGTGAGATTACCACTGGATAGGCCAGTCCCAAATGGGATTACTGCTGGATAGACGAGTCTGGTCTGGGATTACTGCTGGATAGTTGAGTTCCGTATGGGATTACTGCTGCATAGGTCAGTCCCATATGGCATTACTGCTGGATAGGCCAGTGCCATTTGGGAATACTGCTGTATAGGTCAGTCCCAAGTGAGATTACTGCAGGAGAGCTGTGACGTAGGAAAACATGAAACATGTCCACCAAGTTCTATAATCATCCCACGAAAGGTTCAACAAACTTTCCATGTACAGATCTACATGTAAATTTTTGCCCAACAAAAACCTTATCAATGGAAACATACAAAGTCTAAACTGCAATAATTAGGACAAAAATTCATATTTATTGTCATATTTCTTAAATAGCACATGCACATCCTCGAATCACATTGAACTTGGGTAGGAAGTGTCAAACTCATCCAATGGCAATATAAGCTGGCAGCTTCAGAAAACTTTCCATGTACAGGTGTACATGTATATACATGTACATTATTATTGGCAGATTACTTAGACAAAACCCTCAAAATTTGAACAAAAATTAATATTTCATCTCCTAAATAGCACAGGTACATCTTCTAATCTAAGAAACATGTGTACCAAGTTTCATAATCATTCAATGACAGCTGACAACTGCAGCAAACTGTGGTGTACAGATGTACATGTGCACTTCAGCTAAACGCAAAACTCTATCATTTGCCATAATTTGGAGAAAAATTCATATTTCATCTCAAAAATAGCACAGGTACATTCTCTAATCATAAGAAACATGTGTACCAAGTTTTGTAATCATCCAATGAGAGCTGACAACTGCAGCAAACTTACCATGTACATGTATACATGTAAAGGCCTACATGTACAATTTACCTAAACAGAAAACTCTACCATTTGCTGTAATTTGGAGAAAAATTAATATTTCTTCTCAAAAATAACACAGGTACATCCTCTAATCATAAGAAACATGTGTACCAAGTTTCATAATCATCCAATGACAGCTGACAACTGCAACAAACTTTCTAAGTACAGATGTACATGTGCACTTCAGCTAAACGCAAAACTCTATCATATGGATTTTAACATTGGAGCACCCCAGGGGTAGTACCCCCAGGTGGCATACCCACCCCCCATATTTTTTTTATATTTTTTCTAATTTTTATATATTTTTTTTAATTTGCTAAACCCAAAAACCTTATCATTTCCAGGCAGGGGACACCGACACCGACGACGCATATGATCTTCCCCCCCCTCACAATATCTCCCCTTTACTTCGTAAGGCGAGATAACAAGAATCTATGCTATTGGCATATATGCCTCATCATATTGAATAATCTGGTGTGATTGATAGGGACAGTAAATAGGATCACTCACAACTTGCTTGCAACTCTGAAAATAAGCAGCCTGAAACTGTGCAAGTCCCACGAGCAACATGTCCATGCTTCATAGCACATTGACCTGCTGTAAATTGCTGCAAGCAGAGTATAGGTTGAATCTACATATTCTGTGAGAAATCTACATCAAAGAAGTCTAAGAGGAGTCATGCCCAGATCAAAGAAATGTGACTTTCATCTGAGCTCAGAGGTTATCTTGACCATAGCAATTAAATCTCTAGAGACTATCATCAGCTCATGGGATATTAATGTCCTCAATCAGACTGGACAATTATCACAGTTTACAATGTACAAGGCCTTAAATTACAAGCTAAAGATGTGCCCAACATACATGTACAGGACAAGAATAACATTTTTTAGCATTGAAAACCAATGACGAAGCATGATCAGGGAGATCCCTCATAGTTAAGAATCATATTCAAGTCAAAACATACCCAATTTACTTTTATTGATGGTTTTCAGTATTTTTTATACTTTGTCGTCGATCCCCGACCTGAATTGTTTTGCCACACCTTTTGAAGACACCTTATAGAGGGTTTGCCCAAATTAGGGAGTTCTAAACCTACATGCTTCACCTATCTTCATGAAAGTTCAATTTATGTGTCTTGATCATGTGACTTGAGAGAAGCATACCTGGTATTGAATTTGAGGTCACAGGGTCAAAGGTCAAGGTTACAGCACCCCAAAACTGAATCCAACAATGTCTAGACTGTATTTTGAGTTATATTTCATCAATATGAAGCAAGTTATTGAGATGTTTCTAAAGATTGCTTCCTGAACACCATTCCCAAAATGATTTGGGATAACATATGATAGATTTTAATAGCAAAACCACATGAATGAAATAAATAATGAGGTGAAATCTAAACAGTGCCCTCAGGTATTTCATTGCTGGAACATATATATAATCATTCATCCCAGATGTCCTGGATGAGGTTGACAGTGTTATCAGCATGGTATTAAGCGACATGTTAACTATTTACCCCAATCATGACATCTATCGATTTTTACTTTCAGAGTATTATGCAGCTTCTATACATTGTGCAGGTGCTAGGTTGTCTTCACAGATACCAGCTGTTACAACACGGCCCACTCACTGAGATCATCCATTTCAATATTATCTTCAGCAGGCAGTCAAAAAAAAAGAAAAAAAAAAAGGAACTACAAACCTGCATCTCTCAACACTTTTCGAAAATCGATTGCCCGAGAGGCAATTAATTATTTGTGTGGCTTTAGTGAACATAAACATGTTAGTAAAGAAATAAAAGGTGTGAACTGCAATATAAGGAAAGCAAAACATTCACAAGCCGTGACCATGGTGACAGTGGATAGATGTATGGAGAATGAAAGATGGAATGACAAACATCAAACTAATCCAATACGGAAGTTTCCATTCTGACATGATAAGAGTATTTGCCCCTGTCCGCCAGAGGATGTTTGAATCGGGAAGGACAAAATCCCATAAAATGTATCTTTCTTGTAGCAACGTTGTATTGTGACGTCATGCAACAATCAGATATGGCGACAGCATCATAACGTCAACAAACGACATTACGCATTATACTAATGATGTCACTGGCGTTACAATAGAAAATGTCACCTTGAACGTGGATATGGCCAAATACAAAATATTATATTGACAAGTGTGGTCTGTCATGCCACCGAACCCAATTTTGAAGTTATTGGAATTGTCATTTGCTCAATATATTGCACTGTTTTGATGACTACCTATCTCTTTTCATCTTATCCAGTCCACATTTTGTCCCCTCTGACTCAAGCGCCCACTACCGGTAGAGACCCCAACGGCTGTATGAGCTGCCATGCGAATTGCGTGTGTAAACACAAATTATGTGGTGGCGGAAAATGTCATAAAACATGATTTTTTTGCCTTAATGACCTGTAAAAATTACTTGGATTAAATAAATATAATGTTCTGTTGTCGATGATATTTTAATTAGTCCATAAAATGTTTCGTGATCGGCAGAGAGCGGTTCTGGAGTTCACTTGATTTTGCACACGCGGTGGTCGCCGTGGAAAATGGCGACACTTTTTTAAAAGTCGTTGTCTTGCATGATCTCTTAGGATGTGAGCCAGTTGGTTTTTCCCTTTCAGTTTGGTCTTAAAATTTTCGTAATTTCTCACAGAATATCGCAAGGGTACCAGCTTTATTAAAACGTACAACATTTTTTTCGTCTCCTGTTTTGTGGCGATTTTGCGTGACCTTGAAAGCTGTCTCCGGTGAGAATGACCGGGCTGGTAGTGGCAGTCCGTTATTTGAATGTTCGTGTCACTGTTCTGGCTGATATATGAATAAAAATTGTACTGGCTCATGTCGAAATCCCGAATTTATTTAGACTTGTACGTCCTCCGAAGCGCATAACGTCTTGTTGTTCGACGTAACCAGGGGTAACGAGGTCATGCCGACAGAGGGTGTCTCACGTCTAAAATGGCGGTGCCCTTTTGATAGCGTCGTTTGAGGTTGAATGCTGGCGAAAAACGATCTATTTTGCTATAAATTTTGCGCTATTGTTACTGTTTAATGTATGAATTAATATGTGATATGTCAGAATGTAATACAATGTCAAGTTACATGACCTCAGAGAACGTAATCTCTCGCAAGTCGTCTTGTGGTTCACCATGAAATTCTCCTTACCACGTCCAGCTGGTACAGCATGCGGTCGCCGTTTTCGCGGGTGATGAGAAAACAGCTCCAGTCACGTTAGTAGTAATCTCCCTTGAAATTGAATTGAACTAACTTGGAAGCATGGACTAAACTTGCGATTTGAAACAAATCATTGAAATGTTTAATCATTTTCGCCAGAATAATATTTCCTAAAATGTTTTAAGATTAAAAAATATTAATAGCATATAAAATAGTCGTGATGAAGTAAGTTTTATCAATCTGTGTCACTTTATTTTATTTTGCAACAACAACAACTTTGACTCCATTCACTCAAATGTTTTTCCTTCTGGCTGACAATGGTGCTTCATCTACTTTACAACAGAATAAACAAAAAGAAATTATCCATTTTGTTTAAAAGTTATTTCTTATTAGAAAGTTGGAATATACATCATCAAATAAAATAAATGTTCCATACCGAGTAAGAAATTTATGGAAATTAACTCATGAATGACTGTCAGTGGGCAAAGATAATTATGTGGTGTGGGAATGTTCAGGTTGTCCATGGGTCAAGATGGCTGCCTGGTGGCCATATTGGATTTTCGAATCGGACCAGAAAAGGTTTCTTGCACAACTAGGGGAACCTGTGTACCAAATTTGAAAAAGATTCATGCAGTAGTTCCTGAGAAATCGCGGGAACAAGCTTTTATTGGGAAATCCAAGATGGCTGCCTGGTGGCCATATTGGATTTTCCAATCGGACCAGAAAAGATTTCTTGCACAACTAGACCCCAAGGGGAACCTGTGTACCAAATTTGAAAAAGACCCATGAAGTAGTTCCTGAGAAATCGCGGTAACAAGGTTTGAAGGGGAAATCCAAGATGGCTGCCTGGTGGCCATATTGGATTTTCGAATCGAATCAGAAAAGGTATCTTGCTCAACTAGGCCCCATGTGGCACCTGTGTACCAAATTTGAGAAAGATCCATGCAGTAGTTCCTGAGAAATCGCAGTAACAATGTTTCATGGGGAAATCCAAGATGGCTGCCTGGTGGCCATATTGGATTTTCGAATCGGACCAGAAAAGGTTTCTTGCACAACTAGTTCCCGAGGGGAACCTGTGTACCAAATTTGAAAAAGATCCATGCAGTAGTTCCTGAGAAATCGCGGGAACAAGCTTTTATGGGGAAATCCAAGATGGCTGCCTGGTGGCCATATTGGATTTTCCAATCGGGCCGGAAAAGGTTTCTTGCACAACTAGACCCCAAGGGGAACCTGTGTACCAAATTTGAAAAAGACCCATGAAGTAGTTCCTGGGAAATCGCGGTAACAAGGTTTCATGGGGAAATCCAAGATGGCTGCCTGGTGGCCATATTGGATTTTCGAATCGGACCAGAAAAGGTTTCTTGCACAACTAGACCCCAAGGGGAACCTGTGTACCAAATTTGGAAAAGATCCATGTAGTAGTTCCGGAGAAATCGCGGTAACAAGGTTTCATGGGGAAATCCAAGATGGCTGCCTGGTGGCCATATTGGATTTTCGAATCGGACCAGAAAAGGTTTCTTGTACAACTAGACCCCAAGGGGAACCTGTGTACCAAATTTGAAAAAGATCCATGCAGTAGTTCCTGAGAAATCGCGGTAACAAGAATTGTTTACGGACGGACGGACTGACTGACTGACTGACTGACTGACGGACGACGGACCACGGACGAAAAGTGATTTGAACAGCCCACCATCTGATGATGGTGGGCTAAAAATCTGCATAAAATCAAGTTTTGATTCGTTTTCGAAAATTTAAAAAGCATTGAACTTTAAAAAATGCCCTCTATGAAATCAAATCTAAACTAATCCAAAATAAATTAGATGAAAAAAATATTGGGGTCTCTACTAGCGGACAAGGGCAAATTACTCGTACAGTCACAGTTAGGAGACTTCGCTATTCTGTATGTATCATGTCCTGTATTTCAGTGGGGGCTTTATATAGACTGCTCTGAATGATAATCAGAAATAACATAATCCACTTTTTAATCAGTGATAACTGGTATAAATTTGGTTAATATGCATCAACGTACCCTACTAATAAAGGAAGGACCAATATACTTATTCTAATGAATATTTTAGCAACTACATGCATAAGCTGAAAATGTTAGATATCGCTACTTAAGAGATATTGCTCCATGTTAAAGCATAGGGAGAAACAAAAATCAACCAACTGCCCAGAAAAACCACAGCCGGAGCCCAGAGCAGGTCATGCCTCACTGCTCACTCCATCTAGCTTAGACAGATATCATGAAGTTTTAATACAAGTAATACACAAGTAGTGTAACTGACATTACATGTACTCTGAAGATGACAAATTCACGATGTTGTTAATAAACTTGTATATTTCGGCCAGCGTCAGCAAGTGAGCACTTACTTTATGTACATTCAGATTTCTTGAATAACTGAAGAGTGATATTATAATACCTCTATCCACTATTATCATGGTAACAACTGTTCTGGCAAAACAATCTCTTCCTGGAGAGCATTCATGTACATGTCTCTAATTCTGAAATACAGATTTAATTAACCTGCTAATTGCACATAGATGTATATGACAATCCGGAAGGAATTATAATGACACGATATTGTCTAAAAAAGATAAAAATCAGTATGGGTAGATTATGTATTAATTAGAGATGTATCAATAATTCATGATGTCCCTCATTTCAATTACAAGATGTAAACCACATGATGTGCTGAGAACCTCTCTGCCTTGGGGATATTGTAATACAAGTAGTCCTGGTTTACATGTAAGATCACTTATTATCTTCTGATTTTTAACCTGCCCAAATGTCGCTCACTACCACCATGACCACAGCTCAACATTAAGGTGCATACCTCTCTATTCGAAATAAAAATTTCATTGAAACTTTTTATATGAATCAGTAGTTACATGTACACACCAAAAAAAAATGAAATAAAATTTAGGAGTCAAAATTAAAAAAAAATAATGTTCGCCAGGTTAATTTTCTTTTGAAAAGACACATTTTTTGACACTTACCTATCTATTCCCTCGTTATTCCTATTAAACTCAAGTGATTGCCCTGGCAATACATTTTGTCATATTAAAATAATTTTTATTATATTTCTTCAACAATAAACGTATACTTCCAATATCTCAAAGATTATATATTTGAGATGTATTACAATGTAGGACCTGTGCCTGAGGTGTTGGTGTCCACTCCTAAAGGGTTTTAATAAGAAATTGCCCAAATTGAATAAAAGCCTATCTTAACCTGTAATAGGTTAAGGTCAATTCTGCCTATAACCCAACAGATTACATGTAAAAACGCAGGATATGATCGATGTAAGTAAATCTCCTAACCAATGTAAATCTGATTAGTTTTCCACAGTACAGCTAGTAGACAACTAGTGTAACCCCAAAAACTCCTCTTTTCAGAGTTTAAGATATGTCATGACCTTACATGTATGTCAAATTGGCATCCACATCACTGCACCGACAAAATGTGGTAATTATGAGTGATGATAACATGTCACAACAGGGCTGACATATACATGTATGTATGTCAAAATGGGACTCAGCTATACACGATTACTGTAAAAGGCGATCATTTAATCATAAATGATTATTGGGCCCGGTCGTAGCTAGCCTACAGTATGGATCTTTACCTCACTGCCTACCACAATGATGTCTGTCAATGTGATGTAGGGTTGGCATATGTCTCAGACCTCTAAACTTGTAATTTTGTCAAGGCGTGAGATTTGAGAAATAAGCGCCCGGGAGATACGAACCCCAGAAAAGTGCGAAATTATAGGTGTCACTTCACACAACTTTTCGCTTGTTTTCTTCATACAGATCTATTCATGGAGCATATAAATGAATACACAAGTTCTGGAATTTTTTGAAATTCAGACTCCTTTTTCTGCAAACTGGAGCAATTGGGAATGATTGTTGGTTATTTTAGAAATAATTTTGCGAAATTGCCCATCGGAGACAGATGACAAATGCATGCATCTCATGCCGACTGCGTGAGAGTTGACAGGTCTGTAATCTCAGCTGGGACTGTCAGTGGCAGTGTACCACCAATCAATTCAAATCTCATATTAGTGATAATCATGTAACTGTTTTACTGGACCTTAGGTTAGGGTTGAGAATGACATTACAATACCACTCAGTGCTCACCAATACCACATGATCTGCCATACCAGTACCTATATTAACCCGAGCTGTATTAGAACTCATGTTGAGTGGTGATATTTAAACTAACACACCATCGGCTGCATCAATGTTGGACATGAGGGAAAACAATTTGATACACATGTGTCATTAGCATAATTAGTTCCACTTCAAACAATGGAATAATTGCACACGTATACATGTAACAGTTCACATTATCAAGCATTCAGCTGGCAATTATTACCTTGGATAAATTTGTTTGCTCATATGTTGCTTGTAGGCATGGAAGGAGTTTTTCAGTGACCTGGTAATTTTGTTCTCAAAATGAATTTCTGTATTCCCAAGGTACATTCATGTAAAATTAGTTGACAAAATTATTTTGTTCCCTTTCTTAGACATGTTAGAGTAAGGAACATCCTGTAGAATGGCTATGGGCCATTCGAGTATACGTACGTACTCAAAAAATTGGATTTTACGCAAAATTTAACCCAGCGCACATAGGAAAAAATCCTGATTTTTATACTCCTTCCTCGCTGAGTACGTAATACTTGAATGCCCCCCTAACATACCCCTGCAAGTTTCATGAAAAATGGTCACCATGAAGACTCATGCTACTGTATGAACAATGTACTGTATGAACAATGTTATGTTAGTGTAGGAACAATGTTACTGTGCAAACAATGTTATGGTGGAGTGAATAGAATTTAATGTCGCTTTCAAAAACAATGTTATGTTACTGTACGAACAATGTTTACCCTGCTTTATTATGCAAAGCTAGTCAGTGGAAATTCTAATAACAAACAATGTTACTGTACGAACAATGTTACTGTATGAACAATGTAATGTTACTGTATGAACAATATTACTGTAGGATCAATGTTACTGTATGAACTATCTTACTGTGTGAACAATGTTGGTCTCAGTTTTCGGGGATTGTCACCTTGTGACCTCAAAATCGATAGTCTTTATTTGTGAACTGACAGGAAGATCAGTGCAGCATAAACTCAAAACCTGGTTCAGCATCACAGATGGACAGATGGACAAAACAAAACACATTGCCCCTTCAACTACAGTGGGCGATGCAAAGCCCACACTTCAAAGTCATGGGAGTCCAAAAGATCAATACAATCTGGCTTTATATACAATACTTAATGTACATATTCAATATATTTGGCGTGATAAGCGATAATTCAGCTTCCATATTCTCAACCTACATTATATGTCACATTATGACACTTTTATTGACAGTGACAGGACTGTTGATAGAAAATATGTAATGATACTGTCTTTGTTTTAGAACTTCTAACTTTACAATCTATGTATTCATTGTCTCCATTTGACAAGCCCTAAAGTTTGTTCTAGGTTATTATGGTGTGGGTTTATTTTTCTGCACACATTTTCCACGATGAGATGCATACATGTGCTGTGTGAAAGCAGATTTCATGTATCATCTAAAGGAGGCATAGAAATGATTGGAAAACAAAAATAATGCATTGCAAATTATGGGTTAAGTTAGAGAACAAAATAAAACCAGTTAATAGTATTTACCGGGTTACAGGTATCTAAAACTGAACACATGCAGAAATCTGAGGGATTCTGGGAAAGACTTACTGTTCTCCTCTGGGGCTATCCTCCATGGCATGTCCGGGTAATCCTCCGGGTAGGGACTGAGCATCTCAAAGTCGGCATCCTCCTCAGATACGACTGAGAAGGAGCGCAGAAAGTCCTGCGTCGTGTCCCTCTTTACGCTCTCACGATACTCCATGTTGGAGGTTACAGGCTAGGTACAAAATCAACAACAACCCTCGCTTCTTCTGTCATTAGTCAGCCCCACATCTGTGGAAATAGATACAATACAATTAGCCACACAATAAAAACAAGGTCAAGGTATCTTTTCTGCAAACTTCTGAAAAAAAAGTGTGTCTTAAAGTGTGTCAACATCCATCCTCTCAGCTAAACAATGCAGATAGTCCAGCATATTACCACTATTGAATACTACATGTAGCAGCAACAGGTGGAAGACATTAATACAACTACATGTACACAACATCTATGGCAGACTGACTGTGTGATGTGTGTACATGATGGTAGCTCAACTATACATGTAGCCTACATGGACCTGCAGCTATTTCACAGCTACATGTAGACCATAAATTATTGATCAATAAAAATGAGCTCTTGAGGACTTCACAGCAAGAATTCAAGTCTCTGTTATTGTGTAAAGTGTGCACAGATAAAGACCTGATGAATTGTACCAGTCCCATGCATGTACTTCCTATTTCATATAGTCCACCTGGCAGAGCAGTCTCTCTGTGTAGGATGCCCTGAAGAACTTCAGCTTAGCACTGCGTATTAATTAAGCTTGTGTTCAACTGACTTGGCAGCCTATAAAAAAATGATGAAATTTTGCTTGTGGAAGATTCAATGGGAATTAATATTTTACCACCTGTTGTAATAAATTCCTGGTATGATGCATGAAAAAAAAAAAAAAAAAGTGCCCATGATGGCATGGCTGTCATGGTTGAACTTCATGCGGTCCTGACATATGCAGCACAATTGTTATAATATCATACTCTCGGGGGTCAAAAGACTGGAGCAAAAACATTTATTTTAAATAATAGTGTTGTCTTGCTCAATTCATGATGCTCAAAGCGATATCTTGTTCACCAAGGTCACGGCCACTTACCCCGGCTTTGATGAATTGTCCTTGGTGGATATACCTTTAACTAGCACAATATGCAATACAGTATACAACTGGTACATCACGGTAAATCCAAGTTAAACTGTATAGACAACCCGCCATAATTGCCCCCAATATTTTATCATGCAGCATATATATATATATATATATATATATATATCAATGTGTCTCTTCTGTATTGATTTGATTTTATTATTCTGTTATCATGTACTCTACCCTACTGGGGTGTTTGTACAATAAAGTTAAATCTTGAATCTTGTCCACATCATGTATTAAAAAGGTAGGACGTTCTGATTTTCGAGCAATTGGGGGGGGGGGGGACCAAAATTGTCTTGTCTGCTCTTGGGGGGAGAACATAATATTTACACATTCAGTGTGGGGGGGACAAAACATTTTTGTGGCCTACTGACCGGAATCCCCCCGGCCCACCTCCCGTGGTACAAAATGAACCGTCCCTTAGACCCCTGATGATAATTAGCGGTCAACAGACACATCATTGAAGCTAGGCGACATGGTGACTATACAGGAGACATGGCCATATTATACCAACAATGATTGAGCAGTCTGAAATCTATTAATGTCAGTGTATTATTCAACATATTTAATAATGAATCAGGTCAGGCGTGTCAGGTGTGAATCAATTAGACCATTGTCTGTCTGATTATAAAGGTAGGACAAAATATCTATCCAGTTAATCTATCTACATTTTTTACAAGTCTTAGTGAGTAAACAATACATTACTATTAAATAGTCTTCAGTTCCAAACTTTGGTGGGTGCATCCAGTCTATATTAAACTGATATATAAAGCTTATAAAGATACCGGTACTGGACAAAATCGCAAATAGACAAAACGGCGAATTAACAAAATGGCTAACGGACAAAATGACACAATAAAATTTAATCAATCTTGATGCATTCTGAGGAGTATTTGTTGTATTATTTAAAATTAATATATCTTCGCAAAACGGTCATGTTAACCTCCAATCTCAGTAAACCGCGATGGTATTCTCACGGGGATATAGTTTTTCATATACATTGATGTTTTAAGAATGGTTAAACTCTCAACCTATCTACATTTTCTACAAGTGAGTAAACAATACAGTTTTGTTAAATAGTCTTCAGTTCCAAATTTTGTTCTTACCATCTTCTCGTTATCTTACCATCTTCTCGTTATCTTACCATCTTCTCGTTATCTTACCATCTTCTCGTTATTATTAAAGATATTCATCCAGCAGAAAGAGCATCATAATACATGCATGTGACGTCATGTCTCTTATTTACCATTTGGGAAAGAATAGCCCGAGGTGAGAGAATATTGTCATGGAAGATTATTAATAATAGGCAAATGTCACTCAATAATTGAAGTACATGAAGGAATAAATACTTACATTTTTCTAATGACCAGAAGACTACATGTACATGCTGTATTAATCATCAATAAAATTACCACTTTGCGCTCATAACACAACCTTGGACTCCATTATACCAAAATCATAATATAATTTGGTAACTCAGCAATAACAGCCTCAGTAAGATAGTATTTTACTATTTATTTTAACACTGAGTAAGTTGAATTGAATTTTATGTAATTCTAAACTGGTAAATAAAGTTATATTGAATTCGATGTACCCCTAAACCACAGGACGGAATCAGTTGAAAATCGGTGGTTGCACTCAGTGCGCACACTGTAGGGTTTTTATCTGGTTTTAACATCCTTGGTCCTGGGGGGTGGGGCTGATCATGCCCGAATTGTGCTTTCCTATGTTATATGCATATATGTTATATGCATACATGTACACACGATACACCATGTAAAGTCAGTGGAGAACCTGATGTGGTATAAATATATGGCAAGGCTGTAAGTAGTACATGTATGCCCAAGACAACCAAGTACAAGCATCCCAATCCCACGTTCACCAGCTAACCGTCATCCAAATTGTGCCATATCCTATGTTACATGTATATCTATGATGGATCATCAAATGAAGTTACTGGAGAATGTACATGCTAGCTGCAGCTGTATGTAGAATGCTCCGGACAGCAAAATGTGAGCGTGAGATCCAACACGTAGTAATCAGCCATCATACAAATTGTGTTTCCCAATGTTATGAGAATACTGACCATTTATGGAGATAATACCCCCATTGTGAATGGTGATATATAATACGGTGATCAAGGATATTAAAAGCCTCTTGACACCTGCATAGACACCATGTTTTCACCTGACGGCAAACACTGCAGGTGTGAGCCAACCCATTATGTGCAGCAAATAATTAGCCAAGACACCTGGTTTTTTTGGGTCACCTTTGTCATTTGGTTTTCTTCAGAATGCTCCACAACCTCTAAATTTATCCAAATAAACACATATGAAAAAAAAGACAATGAGTGAAATGTTTGAAGCTCCAAACTGTCTAGAAATTTTCAATATAAATCCCAAGAAATAACTTTATTAGGAGCATAGCCTATCAAATTTCTGTAAACTGATAAGGATAACCTGTTGGTCAATCAAGAAGAACGCTCAGGTAAACATCGTGAGAAAGAAGACCAACTTAAATTCATATGTGAAGAAAAAAAGTGCTAACACTGGAGAAGAATGATAAGAGTCGCTCGAGATCTTTCACTGCACACGCACGGTGTGGGGGAAATGAGACAGAGCACAGGGGCTTGTTGATGGTCAGTTATTAATTATGATATTAATATTCATATATATATACTCTCCTCCTACTCCATTATTACAAGGGGACCCACTGGGAACCATGGCGTTCCTGCCACCCCCCAAGACGAAAACGGCAACTCACAGATTCAATAAAACTTTATCCGTACTTGTTTCTTACCTCAACTTGTTTCTTACCTCTCCAAACTTCAATTCATTAGTTCAAACTTCATAACTCTTTGATCTATTCGTTTTAATTGCGTAAATCCATCAATCAAAACAGCTCAACTCTCGCCCTTTCAATGCTCATGTCAAAGAACTGGGAACGGTAATCGAGTGCACGTGACTACCATGTGACCCACTGATAGGGTGTGAATTTGTTCGCGCGATGTCAGTGGCCGAAATTAATGCACGGATTATGTAAAATTGCCTACTATCCAAGTATTTTGTCCTTCGACATCTTCTTAGAAAAAATTGCATTTCCTGCAAAATTCAATGTAGTAATTTCTGCTATTGAAATTGCGCAAACAAATTCAGCTCGTAACCACCCTACTGAATCGACAAGTATGATTGTAGGTAAACACCGCTGATCACGTGTCAAATCACAGTCAATGTTCGGTCCTTTCATTATCAAGCGTGGGCGTGTGTCTGACCAGACGACAGTGACCACAGCCGAAAATGAACGATTTTCAGCATATCGATGACAGGTATGGTTACTGGTGTCCAGTCATTTTTTGATGGAGAGATATCATACTAAATTGTCACCAAATGTAGGGTTATTACTATTTCAAGTTAACAAAAATTTTAAACATTTCTGCGGCGAGAAGTGTTTTTAGGTGTTGGTGGACAGTCCATGGTAGGTATTAGCATCGAATTATAGTGTGAGGAAATGAGCACAAAACGAACACGTGGGACTCATTCATCTCTCGATTCCTTTGACGTGTGTGTTTAAGAGGAATATGAATCATTAATAGTTTATTCTCTGTCTGTCTGATATTACGACAGTCCATGGTATCATCATCGGACCGATCGACAGTCCATGGTAGGTCAAAATATGGTCAGTCCGAGAGCACATCGTCTGATCCAATGATTCGCCAAATGGACTGTTGTCAAGACAAATGGTAGCTATGACTGTCGACATATCTGATATACAATCATATGTTGCCTCATTATAACATTGCAGCTGTTATCCGGCTTCATTGTGAAGTGATCCAATCTACAGTTCATGGTCGCATGACACATGGACTGGTGCATTCACCTACAATCATACTTGTCAATTCAGTAGGGTGGTAACGGCGGGTCACTTGCTAGTCACATGCACTCGACTAACGTTCCCGGTTCTTTGACATGAACGTTGAAACGGTGGGATTTGGATTTACACAATTAACATGAATAGATCGAAGAGTTATGAAGCTTGAACTAATGTAGTATGGAGAGCACGTTGAGGTAAGAGGGGGGGGGGGGGGGTTGGCGAGGGGTTGGCAATTAAAACGAATAGATCAAAGAGTTATGAAGTTTGAACTAATGAATTGAAGTTTGGAGAGGTAAGAAACAAGTTGAGGTAAGAAACAAGTACGGATAAAGTTTTATTGAATCTGTGAGTTGCCGTTTTCGTCTTGGGGGGTGGCAGGAACGCCATGGTTCCCAGTGGGTCCCCTTGTGATAATGGAGTAGAAGGAGAGTATATATGTATATGAATATTAATATCATAATTAATAACTGACCGTCAACAAGCCCCTGTGAGACAGAGGCATAGAAAGGGTTGGTGGGGATAATCAGATAAATTATGCTGGATGCGGATAACAGGTTGGGGAAAATACCTTGATCGAGGTATTATACCTTGATCGGGGTATTCTACCTTGGTCGAGTTATTAGCCTATACCTCGATTGGGGTATAGGGCTATGTCAACTTCAGTTTTTATATATTTATGGAAAGTGTGGACATTCACACATATGCTGGACTGCATGAATCTTTCCACAGCATCCATTGTTTCGTTATTCCATGATTTTCACAGCAACGTATTGCTTCGTTTTATGCGACTAATCATTCAAATTAGCCACTTCAATCATGTCAATATTTCATAAATGTAACATGGCTTCAAATGACATATTCGGTGAAATTTATTCTGTAAATGAAAATAGCATGGGATGGCATACTTCCATACCAATGTCATGCGCAAATTGCAGGATTTGAGAGGCAATGCCTAGTTAATACATCAAGTTTAACTGATAGATACATAATCTAAACTGCTAGCATGTGCACATAAAAAACAGACCTCTGCTCTGGGTATTATGACCCTGCCAAGTGTATGCATGCTAGGAGATTGTGCATTGCATCAGACAATTTAATCTAATTTATTCATCAGTCAGTGCATCTACATCCATGCAACATGGATATATGACTTTGAGATGGAAGTATGCCATCACATGCCATTTTCATTTACATAATAAATTTCACCGATATGTCATTTGAAGCCAGGTTTCATTTTTGAAATATTAGAGTGGCTAATTTGACGGATTAGTCGCATAAAAAGAAGCAATAAGTTACTGTGAAAATTGTGGAACAATGAAGACATAGATGTTGTTGAAAGATCCATACAGTCCATGGTATGTGTGGATGTCCACATTTTCCACAAATTGACAAAAACTGAAGTTGACATAGCCCTATACCCCAATGAGGTATAGGCCTATACCCCGATAAAGGTATAGCATGACTGCCCGGTTATTGGACATGCCCTATTATTGAACACCTAGACCCAGCGGGGCTATTTTCTGGGAATATTACAGACAACTGTAATACAAATTTAATTTTACAGTTGAGTT
This sequence comes from Hanleya hanleyi, assembly GCA_036873755.1. Lineage (NCBI taxonomy): Eukaryota > Metazoa > Mollusca > Polyplacophora > Lepidopleurida > Hanleyidae > Hanleya > Hanleya hanleyi. Next base: position 33,767 of record JAVTVY010018491.1, read on the forward strand.
ACAAAGACACGTTGATAAATTTCTGTTTACTCACACAATTTGTGTACGTTAAGTCCTCATGCGGGTCGGAAATAGTCTCACAACTTTGGGTGAAAAAATGCACCAGAAAATTTCCTCCAGTTTCAGAGTTTTATTCCTGATTGCAGGTTTGATTAAATTCAACGAAATTTGGCTGAAAATGTTCCCACAAATATGGAGAATCTTCATTTTGAATCTCAGTGTGCAACGCGACCGGCGTTTGGCAGACGATGTATATTTCTCCCGCCACTCCGTCTGAAAACAGAGCAATTCCGGGGAGCAGCCAGTTTACGATAGCATGACATGTGGCTCACAGTGGCAATAGCACTGATTGACAGCCAAGGATAATGGACACTCCCAAAAACTGCAAAATTTGGGACCGGTTGAATCTTCGACGCTCATTCCAAAACTCATTTGTGGGCTACAGTGCGGATTCATGTTTAAATATTCTTGGATGTTTACTAAAGACTGGGGGACAAACAATTTTACAGTAAGTGGATTAGTTTCAAATAAATCCATCACTGAAAAAGTGTCCAATAACTGGGCGCAAACTTGCATTTTCATATCGTGGATGGTCCCTGCCTTCAACTATTCCCAGTCTCTCCTAGCTAAATAATATATAGCCCTCAAGAGTATGAGGGCTATACGTCGGCCCCAGTCACCTCCAGCGAGGATTTTAGATAATTTTATTACGAATCACCCACCTCTGAACCTGCCGTACATCTAATCTCTATCCCCTCCTGCGCACTATTTCAAAATCTTGCACACTATTGTGAAATAGTAACAAATATATCGCCGTCTGAATTTCCCAGACGACTTCCACTTTAAACGCGCCATGTTAACCGTATAGAGTGACGTCACCAACATGGCGCGCAGAGAGCTAGAAGTTTCCGACTGGAAAATTCAGACGGCGATATATTCGTTACTATTTCACAATAGAGTGCAAGATTTTGAATAGTGCGCAGGAGGGGATAGAGTTTAGATGTACGGCAGGTTCAGAGGTGGGTGATTCGTAATAAAATTATCTAAAACCCTCGCTGGAGGTGACTGGGGCCGACGTATAGCCCTCATACTCTTGAGGGCTATATATTATTTAGCTAAGTCTCTCCCCGTATTTTTTCTTCAATATTTTTTTATGACGATTTATCACTAAAGATGTAGTCCTTTATCCAGTGTTACTTTCTCGGCCATACGTGGTTGCATCGCCGACCTGCAGACTCTTATTCATAAAAAGTGTCCAATAACCGGGCAGTCATGCTAATACCTCGATCAAGGTATTTTCCCCAACCTGGATAATGTCAGTACGGTACCCTGACAATGTTTTATTCTTGTTTTATAGGCCGACCTAATAGGCCGGCGAAGCCGGCCTTAGGTCGGGCTTATTGGTAAGAAATCCAGAAAACAACAACAACAACAATTCAAACATACTGACGATCCCACCTTTTTCCTCAATGTGGGCGGAGCCTGTCGTTCGACGCGTTGTCAACGTAAACGTCATCGACTGGAGGCTGACATGTTTCTCGTCTCGGTGAAACGAGAAAATAAATACTTGCAATTCATGTTTACACCTGTGGTTTTTTTTCTCCTTCTGCAAAGGTCTTTAGAATTTTCAAAACGCCGGCCTTAGGATCGGGCTTATTTAGAGAAATCGTAAAACGTAGGAAGAGCAAAAGCGTTGTTGTTGTCACCGAAGCACTTTCGGGCACTTCGCACAACCATGACTACAAAGAAACGTTCATGAGTTACGGCCCTTGAATTCGTTACGTTCCGCCACACGCAAGTGTTCGCTTTTTGTTGCATTTCTAGTGATAAATTGTGTTTTGGTTTGTTCCAAGGGCTAATAACATTTACACAAGTACCTCAGTCATGTAACAACGTAATTCATTCCACGTTTAGCTCCGCCGAAAACAGAATCTCGAAGCGGATATTTCCCTTCGGCTTCCTATGACTTCATACAAATGTAACGTGTAAGAGAGTTGGAATATTAACAAAAAGAAATTGGAGCTTTCTTTATTCTTAATTTCTATAATAAGTCAATAAAGGTGCAAGGATGGTTCAATGGTATTTGAATCAGTGGTTCCAAAGATAAAGTGAACAATGAATTTCCTTGCGTCAAGCACTGATTGATTCTACTCAAACAGCAGGCTAACTCGGGATGAAAATAAGTAAACAATAGCTTTTACATAGGGATAGAAATTACTTTAATAAGCCCCACTCCCCAGGGATCCTGGACTTTGGGGGTGTTAAGTGTAACACGAATACAGAATAAAAGTTTGACCAAAAAAAAATTTAAGCAATAAATGTGCTGATTCAAGTAATTATTTAAATTGGTGTTTACATTTTATAAACTGAATATTAATATATTTGCCACAAAATATGCAACAATGTCTATTTTGTCTTCATTTTAAACCAAGAAATATTCTCAGTCATTAATTTGAAGTAATACAAATAGAAATATGATCATTAAATTTTTTTTTTTTAATTTTAACTTTGTCACAACATTTTTAATAATGCCTAAAAAGCTAATTGAAAACAAGAAAAAAATCTCCAAATTGTTGTCAATATTTACAGATTTGTACAGTCATAGTACGAACATATATGGGAAGGCGGAAATATCCACAGGCGAAAATGTCTGAAGGGGAAATGCAGTCACAAAAACATTAGGCCTACACTGTCATGACTGTAAACAGTGAATAATAGTCTTCGCTGATCTGCAAGGTGGCGTATACAAAACAATTTGTATAACATCAATAAGTTTCATAACCTTCTTGAAATATATCCTACTTGATTAAAGTTATATCTCACCAATCTGCACTACAGTACTCGCTAAAAAAAGTTGAGTGAAATTTCACTCAAGTAAGCGTGAAAATTGATCCCACTCAATACTTGAGTGAGATTTTCACTCAACTTGAGTTGCTTTCCACTGAACTTGAGTTAAATGCACTCAACTTGAGTGACATTCACTCCAGCATAGGTGTGGAAATTGATCCCACTCAAGTTGAGTGAAAAGTAACTCAGTCTGAGTTCATTTCACCCAAACTTGAGTGGAACAGTTCACTCAAGTTTTTTAGGGAGTACCGCTATTTCAAGAACGAATTTTTAACAGACCTTTCGGTTCATCAAGATGAATTCCACGAAATTTTTTAACCAAAATGTAATTCTGTCACAGTCATGGTTAGATGTCATTCTAAGGATGTACCATCTTGTATTTGGCCATTTTAATTTCGATCGACTAAACATGTATTTGCCTGATATAAATGAATTTCACTCTTTTGGGTCTCTTCGGGCTGGAATAAAATAAAATTGATAAAATAAAAAATATCACATCCTCATTCGGTGGTAATACTAACTTCACTGTAAATTCAGTAGCAATATTTTCTTCGTAGAATAATCTAAATCGAATACTTCTCCATTTTATTTATCCATTGACGTAATGTTAAATGCAACATTTTAAGCGGTTGCATCCAACACTTTAAAGTGGTGAAACAACACTTTCTGAATGCTTTCCCTCCTCCAATACTCTAGATGTTAAATGTAACATTTGCCGTCACCGTTTCACCTCAGAATGAATAGGCTTTTAATTTCCCATGGGTGAAGTATAACCAAACGTTTGTACCACTGTATTTCCAGGAATTCAAGAAATCGCAGACAGCACACAGCGAATTGAATATCAATGTTCGAGGTACACAATACATATCCCTGAACTCTTCGAAATCTTGGTTCTTCTTGGTTCTATTCGTTCTATTCCTACGAAGTAGGCTCTCATTTGCAAATTGTCCGGTAATGAGTGAGTCGGTGAGTTAGTCCATCCGAATCCTTTCTCCGGCAAAATAAGGAGAACCGTTGACATTAGAACCTTGATTTTTGGCATGAACGTGCATTAGGGGAATGTTACCAGCAAGTTCTGACCTACTTTTGATGAAAATTTGACATACTTAGGTGACCTATAAACCTCTTAATTCCTACTTCGTAGGTCCTGTGACGTTAGTCACACTGTCATGTGTTAAATGTACCAAATTCTGATACACAGGTGAAACCAAAATGAAGAACCATATCTACTAATATTATTACTTTGGTATGCACACACGACTTGTCAAGGTAAATTTTTGTACATTATCTGGAAGAAACTGAATCATGCTCAGTGTCATATAGTTTACATTTGAAATCTGAATCTGTGGGTCATTCCTAATATCATTACATTATTTTGCAATATGTAATAAATAAAATGTGAACTACGTATGCCACTGTAATAATAGATCCGGAGTAAAAATCATTAGGCTCCTTCTACGTCATAGCAATCAACATCTGTAAACATAACAAGTTTTAATGATGTGCTGATTTTCGGACACAGCCACCTGGACCTTTCACCTCATAATGAATAGGGTTCCTCTTTGTCCCATTGATAAGGTAAACTCAAAGTGTGTTACCAATCCCCAAACCAGGGATGTGATGTAATTTATTCCATGGTAACCCATTTAAAATGGGTATTTTTTGTGTTTTTATTTTTAGGTTATGCAGATTAGGTTCTCCCAGTCTTGATCTTATCAATGCTCCTCAAGCTATGTACATATCCAAATGAGGGAGCAGATAGCATTTAATTTTAATTAGAGTGTGGTTGTCCTTAAACACTGTCAAATCAAGTTTGCGGAACCATTCACCATAACATCACTTCCCTGATCACCTGGAAATGGAGATATCGCAACTAACAAAAGCTAACAGATGAACAAGGTGGAGAGAAGTTGCGATTGTAATATACAACCTCTTATTTTGACGGGCATATAAAATGGTGGGTTTGTCAGTATATCTGAATTTCTTATCATTAGAGGCTGTTGTCAAAACTTATATAGCATGCGTATATGGTGCTCAGGCTACCACACCATAGAAAGACACACACGGTGCCACTTTTAAAATAATGTCATTGCTGAAACTGATGAAGTCTATTAAAATTTGGATGACATCCAAAGGACAGTGTGCAGGAACATATAGAATAGTGCCAGCTGTGATAACTTCTTCGTCTGACCCTTATACTGGCACTGTGTAGGGCCTACCAAGTTCTTTCAACTGGTGTGGTTTCTCTCCATGAAAGTGTGTGTGGACAACAGCCTGACAATATATCACCGGGCTATCTTCGCTTCATTCTCATAGCATCAGATTGCATAGCTTCTAAGGTCAAAGTGCACTGACAGCTTTGGAGCAAATTCTGACATAAGGAGAATATGGTGTTCTATTTGGGCCAAGTTTGCGTCGCGTGGCGACTTTTAGAAACTCGCCACTCGCCACGCGCCGTGGACCTCTCCGGCGCGCGGCAACTGGCGACTTTCTGCTATCTCTTAACCTGCAAAAACTCGCCAGTCGCCACCCGCCGTGAAACACGGCGAGTTTCGCTCCATCTTTTAACCTGGAAAAACTCGCCGCGCGCCACTCGCCGGATGAACCACGGCGCACGGCGACTGGCGACTTTTGACTGTAGTGAAACTCGCCACTCGCCACGCGCCGTGGACCTCTCCGGCGCGCGGCGACTGGCGACTTTCTGCTATCTCTTAACCTGCAAAAACTCGCCAGTCGCCACGCGCCGTAAAACACGGCGAGTTTCGCTCTATCTCTTAACCTGGAAAAACTCGCCGCGCGCCACTCGCCGGATGAACCACGGCGCGCGGCGACTGGCGACTTTTGACTTCTGGAATTCTCAGGACTTTTTCTCAAGTGCGCATGCCCGGGGAGCATCAATTATCGGAATATTTTGTTCGAAACATGCTGTCATTTAATTTAATTTTAAATCTCTTCCTCGTGCATAAATATACATAATTTCTAATGAATGAACTCTCCAGCTACATCTGATGCTATGTGACTAATTTTGAAGATGTAAGCTATCTGTAATAATTAATATAGTTGTTTTTTGAAACAAGTTCTTTTTAATGCAGTACGCATATAGGGCAATTCAATTTTGTCAAATGTGCAGATATTTTTTTTATTAAAATACTCGTTATCCGTTTCTGGGCAGAACTTGCATACTCGCGTTATTATCTGCTGGTATATTTTAAAAAGTTAACACCAAGACAACATTTTCAATCGCTTTTTTTCATTCGTTTTATATAAGTGCCTATATATATATTTATAAAACAGCATATCGTTTCAATTCAGAATGAATCGCCTTGAAATTGTTCCTTATTTAAGATACAATAAAGCACTCGACGCGGGAATTTTGTTTTACAAGATAAAAGCAACGTCAACTAATATGCTGTATGAAATATTAAGAAAGCGAATAGAGCGTCATCGTCATATTGATTAAAAAAGTAAGAAATAATGCTAACATTTTCTTTGTATATCTTTGTATAAGAGATCCTTTATTGCTGTTTTAATCCATAGAGCGGCTCTTTGTTGGGTTGCTTTGTCCTGTATCACAAACCCTACAAACTATCAAGACCCTATTTTTAAAGATGAAAAGACGTATTTCTTTCAACAGTTTCCATATTTTGTTTACTTCCTCAAATTCTATGAGATCGCGACTGTGATTTATGATATTGCAACTGTATAATTGATGCTCCTCGGGCATGCGCACTTGAGAAAAAGTCCTGAGAATTCCAGAAGTCAAAAGTCGCCAGTCGCCGCGCGCCGTGGTTTGTCCGGCGAGTGGCGCACGGCGAGTTTTTCCAGGTTAACAGATAGAGCGAAACTCGCCGTGTTTTACGGCGCGTGGCGACTGGCGAGTTTTTGCAGGTTAAGAGATAGCTGAAAGTCGCCAGTCGCCGCGCGCCGGAGATGTCCACGGCGCGTGGCGATTGTCCACGGCGCGTGGCGAGTGGCGAGTTTCACTACAGTCAAAAGTCGCCAGTCGCCGTGCGCCGTGGTTCATCCGGCGAGTGGCGCGCGGCGAGTTTTTCCGGGTTAAGAGATAGAGCGAAACTCGCCGTGTTTTACGGTGGGTGGCGAATGGCGAGTTTTTGCAGGTTAAGAGATAGCAGAAAGTCGCCAGTCGCTTCGCGCCGGAGAGGTTCACGGCGCGTGGCGAGTGGCGAGTTTCTAAAAGTCGCCACGCGACGCGAACTTGGCCCAAATAGAACACCATAGGAGAACGTCTCCGCTCTAAACACAGAGAAACCAATCCCAGTGCATTTAATGGAGGCTCGAATTTAATCAATCAGTGCAGTGCTAGTTAGACCACTTGTTATCATAGTCTGCCCAGGGTCTCAAATAATACAGGTAAAATGTTATGGTATATGATGTCAGCCGAGAGGTAGCTGTTTGTAGAGTCATGCTCAGTGTCATATAGGCTACATTTGTAAGTCTGACTCTGTATAGGTGTTACCTAAAATCGTATATTTTACCAATCAGTCTTATTTGTTTTAGCTTAAAATATAAAATAAATATAGCCTCACCCGTAGCCTAATACTAATATGTAATAAATATAATTTAAAGTAGGCCTCTATTGCTTTGGTAATTCGATGGTCGGCCTACTTTAAATTTTATTTATTTCATATTACATAAAAAGTGTTTACCAACATTCCAGAATGTCAATTTCATTTTTACACTCAAGGTACCGAATAAACACCTTGAACAAGGTATTTTCCTCCCAAACGTGAACAACAACAACAACAGCAACAACAACACAACATTTGAGGTCACGCAAAAATCTTACCCCCGCACACGATTTATCTTCTGCCAGGTGTTGACAATGTATCCAGTAAACAATGTAACACAATTTCGAACAATATCAACATAAAATTTACACAATCAGTAGCACAGACACAGTTTTGCACATTCCACTGGTGTCTTTCCTTTCGCCTCCGGCCCGGAACTTCGGAAGATGAAAACGTTCCCATGAGGCCGTACGGGGCGTAATGGGGGGTATTCCCGATACGGAGCAGTGACGTCATCAGGGTGTATCCCAATGTCACCTGAACGGGCTTTCCCGTACAAAAGAGAAAGGGAATCCCCTGAGTCTACGAACATGAAAAAGCGGCTTCTTGAGAATACATGGAATGGGAATTCGAAGATAACCATGCTATCCGGCATATTTGAATAGAATAATTTTATTACCAATCAAAGCTCCCTTCAAGGCATGAGAATAACAATGAAACTCCCAGAAACATAAAATTTTGAAGCCGAAAGTTTTCCATTAGACCTAGATGAAGCATTGGAGGTATTTTCTGACCTAACTAGTGAAGCTACCATGCTCCTTTTTGTGAAAGGAGGGTTAAAAATAAGAAATCACCACAATGGCTCTATGATGATGATTTATCAGAAGCTCGGAAACTCAAGAGACGAATTTCCATCTTAGCTTGCTAAGGCCATTTCACGTTTCACTCTATACGTATGATCGTGCCATGCGTTCGGATGATGACGAATTTCATGCTGAACATGATTTTTGAAAAATCGAGAAAGTGGAGGAACAGAGCTATAACTGCTGCACAACAAAATTAAACCTGACAATATTTGGAAAGTACCGTTCTCAAAGAAACTGAATCAGACAAAGACAACTCTGCTCCCAACCGACTGGAGAAAACTAGTGATTATCTCCAATTTGAAACGACAAGTGAATACTTGACCGTCAAACTTCAAATAGCTAATGAGATGAATTGTTTCTTTACAGATACCGGTAACAAGCTAATAATCTTGTTCATCATACCCCTACTGTAATTCCTCACGAAAACCTTCAAAATTTTGTAGCAGAGAAAATCCCTGAAACTGTTGAATTTACTATTCCTCAAATAAAGATAGGAGAAGTTCATAAACATTTGATAAACTTGAATACAAGTAAAAGTACAGGACCTGACCTAATAGGACCCAAATTCCTTCAAATATCTTCTGGAATAATAGCTGAACTTCTCACCCACATAATTAAAATGAGAATTAAACATGATGAATTCCCAGAAAAATGGGAAATTGCAAAAGTCATTTCACTTTTCAAATCTGGTGACCCTGAACTAGCTGAAAACTATAGACCTATATCATGTGCTTTCAACAGTTTCCAAAATAATTGAACGTCCATGACCATCTCTATCAGTATCTATCAACTTTTGAATTATTATGTGATGCATAATCTGGTTTTCGAGCTAAGCACTCCTGTCAGAGTACCTTAACGAAAATGGTTGAGACATGGTTAGATTCAGTGGATAAAGGCCACTTTGTTGTTTGTGCAAAGTTAGATTTTAAGAAGGCCTTTGACTCAGTAAACCATGATATTGTTATAGAAAAACTCCAAATATATCAACTTTCCGCAAAAGCTATGAACTGGATGGAGTCCTATCTGTACAAAAGACAACAATTTGTGAATATCGAGAGTTACAGGTCTGATCCTCTTCCCATTCAAGATGGTGTTCCCCAGAGGTCCATCCTTGGACCTCTATTGTTTATTATATATGTTAATGACATGCTACTGTGTGATCTGTCAAGTACGACTGATCTCCATGCAGAAGATACAACTATTTACAACAATACTGACAATACCAAGGGGCTTGAAACACTCTTAAATCATGATGTGAAAGTTATTGAGGGTGGTGTCGTGAAAACAAAATGTACCGGTACATAAATACGTCCAAATCTTCAATAATGGTTATGGCAAAAAAACGAAAGCCGCAAAAGAATGATTTAAACCTACATGTAAAAATTGACCAAAAGGAACTCCAGAATGTTAAGACAGACACAATTTTAGTCCGTTTTGATGATCAAAATCTTACCTGGCATGACCATATTGATTCTGAAACTTGGCATCCTATGCAAACACAGGCACCTCCTTAGAAAAGAAGCAAAACTGTTGTACAATGCATATGTTCTTCCACACATGGACTACTGTCTTACAATTTGGGTAGATGCAACTGCTTCTCAAATGGACAGAGTTTATAAACAGCAGAAAAGAGCAACAAGAATGATATTGAATGCTCACTATCTTACTCCAACCAAGACGTTATTTGAAGTTACAAGCGTCTAGTCCGTCATTCATAATCCAGCCGTCGTCCATTAGAGAATATCCGCGTCCATAATCCAAAGACCTATTCCATTTTCCATATAACAGTATTAGCACCAAATTCAAAAAGACAATCATAGTATACAAAAACATAGGTGTGCATGATAGACTAACTTACCAAAAGGCTGTCTTTATGTTCAAGATCATTGATTATCTATGCCCACCAGCATGTCTAACAAGGGAGTTCAACACCAGTGGAGCCATGGAAGCCGACGGAGCGGCCAGAGCTACATACGTCACTTCCGGCGATGACGTCACTTCCGGCGATGACGTCACTTCCGGGGATGACGTAACGTCCGTTGATGTCGTCACTTCCGATGAGAATCTCAAGACGTTACGTGTCTATCTTAAGACGTATCATTTCAATCGTAAGAGGTGACATAGTTACCCTAAGCGAAATAGACTGTAGCGAAATAGACTACGTGGCAAATCTTAAGACGATACGTGGTTATCTCAAGACGTGACATGCTAATCTTAAGACGTAGCATGTCAGTCTTAAGACGTGACATGACGGACTTAAGGTGTGGTATGACTATTTTAAGACGTTACGTGGCTATCTGAAAGACGTTGTGTAGCGAAATAGACTACGTAGCAAATCTTAAGACGTTACGTGGTCATCTTAAGACCTGGCGTGACTAACTGGAGAGATTACGTGGAAAGATAGGCTTTGAGCGACATCAGATAGACCATCGTACCAGTTACCAACGCATCATTTTTGAACTAACCAATGAGAGTGTAGAACGAAGTAAACAAGTTTTGAATCAGCCAATCAGAAGCTAGTACGGCAGATGTACTCAGATGACAACGGAACATCGTCATAGGTCAAAAAAGATGGAGCAATTGAAGCACATCTATTAGGGTGAACACACGGATCATCAATCATACGTTACTATATTAATCATCGTATTATTAATAGCGTAATAAGTTAATAATCCTATATTAAATCGTGTAAATATCTGACAGCTGACGCCCGCTAGCGTTCGCAAACACTCGTTAGTGCCCGCGAACGCCTGCTAGCGCCCGCAAACGCCCGCTAGCGCCCGCAAACGCCCACAAACGCGCGTCTTAACGCCTGTCGACATCAGAGAGAAGAGACAAAGAGATCAACACGTTCACAAGTTTTCATATATTTTATTGTCCCCAATGTTACGTCGTACCCAAGCTGGAGAACCGCGTTAGATATGATTACAAGTCATAAAATTGGAGTGATATCTGTCTTAATCGCGCCCTTGCTATTGTTCGTGCATTCTTGAAGTTCATCTTCGGTCATCTCAGACATCTTTTTTCTTTATTTCTCTATTTCAGCATTTGACAAGAAGTTTCGTAAATCACCGTCAGTTTTTTGTTTGTTTTTTGTTCTTATTATTATTCAGTAAGAATGAGCCCTTCTTCCTCATCAGACTCGCTATCTACCAATTCGGGAAAGTCCTAGGGCAACATGTTCTTGAACAGCTGTTTCCGCATCTTGGTGGCATTTTTAGGGCCTCTGTGGGAGGTAATCCAATAACATCTTCTAAGTAGCTCTTGGTTTTCATGATGGCCCTGTGGTTAGGATCTCTCTTCATTTCAAGAGGAATCAAGATATAGTTTTCATAAAGAGCCATTGCAGATTTTATGATTTGGGGCTACATGATGATATACGCCTTCTGCACGGTCTGTTCATCGTGTCCATCTGCCTGGATAGCAGCGGCGTGTGTGTCAATAGCCTTGTCCACAATGCTATCCCAAAATGATGGCTCCCCGTCGTTTGTGTCTGGATCACCCAAACTTTCGCTTTTCTGGGATGAGCTAAAGCTGTTCGCGTCAGAGAATGAGTTTTCATCACTGCCATCGCCAGAGAATCATCACGTAGACTCTCACTGTCTACATCAGAGACCTCGTCGGTGTCTTAGTACCCATGGATATTCTTCCGATGTCTAATCATATCGTGGTACCTGGTGAACGACCGGTTACATTCAGAGCAAGAATAAGACATGTTCAACTGAACGGTGAAGTGAGATAGTCTTTCTAGTAGGGTTGTATTTAAGAGTGATTGTCGCAGCGCCATCTATACACAGATAGGAAGAACTTTAGCTATGCATGGACGGTGTCTTATCCGATTGGTTGATAAGCCAGCGGGCGTCAGCTGGCGCCCGCAAGCGTTCGCAAACGCCCGATAGCTGTTCCTTGCGGGCGCTAGCGGGCATTTGCGGGGGCGAGCGGGTGTTTGCGGACGCTTGCAGGCGCTAGCGAGCGTTTGCGGGCGTTGGTGGCGTTGATAGGTGCCAACGTATTACAGGGGAGGGGCGTACGTCAAAGCATTACACCGAGATGGCTTATCAACCAATCGGATAGGACACCGTCCATTCATAGCGAAACAACGCTCACAAGCGTCCGAAAACGCCCGATAGCGCCCGCATGCGTCCGCAAACGTCCGCTAGCGGCCGCAAATGCCCGCTAGCGCACGCTGACGCTCGCTCTCGGGCGTTTGCGAACGCTTGCGGGCGCCCGCTGACGCACGCTGGTTTATCATCCAATCGGATAGGACACCGTCCATGCATACCGAAAGTTTTTCCTATCGGTGTATAGATGCCGCTGCGACAATCATTCATAAATACAACCCTACTAGAAAGACTAGCTCACTTCACCTTTGTCGTTCCGTTCAACATGTCTTATTCTTGCTCTGAGTGTAACCGATCGTTCATCAGGTACCACTATATGATTAGACATCGGAAGAATATCCATGGGTATGAAGACACCGACGAGGTCTCTGATGTAAACAGTGAGAGTCTACGCGATGATACGGATACTGAGAGCACATCCTCTGGGGATGGCAGTGATGAATACTCATTCTCTGACGCGAACAGCATTAGCTCATCCCAGAAAAGCGAAAGCTTGGGTGATCCAGACACGGACGACGGGGAGCCACCATTTTGGGATCGCATTGTGGACAAGGCTATTGACACACACGCCGCGGCTATCCAGGCAGATGGACAGGATGAACAGACCTTACAGAAGGCGTATATCAACATGCAGCCCCGAATCATAAAATCTGCAATGGCTCTGTATGAAAACTATACCTTGATTCCTCTTGAAATGAAGAGCGATCCTAACCACAGGGCCATCATGAAAACCAAGAGCTACTTAGAAGAGGTTATTGAGTTACCTCCCTGAGAGGCCCTAAAAATGCCATCAATATGCGGAAACAGCTGTTCAAGGACATGTTGCCCTCGGACTTTCCCGGATTGGTAGATAGCAAGTCTGATGAGGAAGAAGGGCTCATTCTTACTGAATAGTAATAAGAACAAAAAACAACTGACGGTGATTTACGAAACTTCTTGTCAAAATGCTGAAATGCTGAAATAAAGCGAAAAGATGTCGGAGATGACCGAAGATGAACTTCAAGAATGCACGAACAACAACAAGACCGCGATTAAGACAGATATCACTCAAATTTTATGACTTGTAAACATATCCAACGCGGTTCTCCAGCTTGGGTATGACGTATCATTGGGGACAATAAAATATATAAAAACTTGTGAACGTGTTGATCTCTCTGTCTCTTTCTCTCTGAAGTCGACAGGCGTTGAGACGAGCGTTTGTGGGTGTTTGCGGGCGTTTGTGAGCACTAGCAGGCGTTTGCGGACGCGGGCCCAAGAGGGCGTTAACCTCCATACATATGAAAACATAGTAGGATATTTACACGATTTAATATAGGATTATTAACTTATTACGCTATTAATAATACGATGATTAATATAGTAAGGTATGACTGACGATCCGTGTGTTCACCGTAATAGATTTGCTTTAATTGCTCCATCTGTTTTTTTTTTACCTATGACGATGTTCCGTTGTCATCTGAGTACATCTGCCGTACTAGCTTCCGATTGGCTGATTCGAAACTTGTTTACTTCGTTCTAACACAAGGCTATTATATGGATAACAACTTCTTTATTGCTGTGGAGCTGACGTTTCGTTGAAGATACTTCTAACTTTTTCATTAGCTTTGAAAAAGTTGGAAGTATCTCCAACGAAACGTCAGCTCCAAAGCAATAAAGAAGTTGTTACCCATAGAATTGCCTTGTGTTATATACGACGACTTCTAAATGACTATCAACAAAATTACTTAGTTCTACACTCTCATTGGGTAGTTCGAAACTGATGCGTTGTTAACTGGTACGATGGTCTATCTGATGTCGTTCAAAACCTATCTTTCCACGTAACCTCTCCAGATAGTCACGCCAGGTCTTAAGATAACCACGTAACGTCTTAAGATTTGCTACATAGTCTATTTCGCTACACAGCGTCTTCAGATAGTCACGTAACGTCTTAAAATAGTCATACCACACCTTACATCCGTCATGTCACGTCTCAAGGCCCATTTCCACAGCACGCGTCGCGACAACCACAACTGCAAACCACAACTTTTTGCAGTTTGGCGCATTTCCACAGCACGCGTTATGACAGCGACACTTTCGCCATTCCAGCCATTCAGCGAACGGGATTCCTCTCAACGTAACCGGGCTAACGATTTCTATCCCCTCCGATTGGTCGATAGTTCAGCGACAACGCGTTGAGATAGCCCTGGTTCTAATTTTGTCGCGCGTCAAAAATGTGGTTCTGATGTCGCCGCGACTGACGCGTGCTGTGAGTACTACACCATTGAATAACATGACGGCTATTTTTCGGATGTGGTTGTCGCTGCGAAAACGCGTGCTGTGGAAATGGGCCTTTAAGATTGACATCTTACGTCTTAAGATTAGCACGTCACGTCTTGAGATAACCACGTAACGTTTTAAGATTTGCCACGTAGTCTATTTCGCTACACAATGCCTTGAGATAGCCACGTAACGCATTAAGGTAACCGTGTCACCTCATACGATTGACATAATACGTCTTAAGATAGACACGTAACATCTTGAGATTATCATCGGAAGTGACGACATCAACGGACGTTACGTCAACCCTTTGGGGGGCCTAATCGTGTATTTACGCCTAATCGTGTCAGCGCCAAATCGTGTAAAAAATTTGCGCCTAATAACGTGTTGCGCCTAACCGTGTAAGAAATTTGCGCTTAATGGTGGAACTGCGCCTAATCGTGTACGACATTTGCGCTTAATTGTGGAACTGCACCTAATCGTGTACGAAATTTGCGCCTATTTGTGTAAATGCACCTAATCGTGTAAGGAGGCTGCGTCTAATCATGTAACTGCTCCTAATCATAGAAAAATTGCTCCTAATTGCGGAACTGCGCCTATTCGTGTTGGAGATTTGCTCCTAATTGTGAAAATGCGCCTATTCGTGTGAGAAATATGCGCCTAATCGTGGAAACGCGCTTATTCGTGGAAATCATTTTGCGCCTAATTATGCGTTGCGCCTAATCGTGTAGAAAATTTGCGCCTAGCTGTGGAAATGCGCCTAATTGTGTACAGAGACTGCGCCTAAACGTGCACAACGTGAAGACATAAGTAGTATGCAAAGGACGGATAAGGTCAACTTGACCTTCTTTCGTCATTTTTGGGGAGGTCACGGGGAGATCACGTGATCAAGAGGTCAAGGTCACTATAGTCCCGGGACTTCCGGTCACGTGACCTTTGGGGCATGTATTCCCCCGCGGTGATGCGGTCTGGCGGTGATGCGGTCGTAGGGAAAAAGCCTCGGCCGACAGAATGTAGTCCCAAATACGCGAGAGACAGGGGAAATTCTCCGGCAATCTTCGGCAATCTTCGGGACATTTTGGGTTGAGAGAGGGGCCCCTAATCAACCGATTGGGTCGAGTGAGATGTCAAAGTGGAGCGCTCGTCCAGGGCGATCAAGTCATGGGTGGATGCATGTAAATTGAGGATTTGTCCCAAAAATATGAAAAGCGGATATCGGTCTCCGGCTTATCGGGCCTGCCTATCAAGTCACGGGTGAGTGTATGTAAAATGCGGAACACGGACTTTACCTCAACAATAGGAGAATGATTCGAACATTTGCATCTGTAAGGAAAATGACTGTATGGAGTATGGGGTTGGTCATTTATTTGTGGATTTTACTATGGGTTGTGGGGTCTTGTTTTCTTTCTCTCACCACGTAAAACACGATGCGAATGGTCTCGGAGCTAAGCGGTGAAATTTTTCGAAAAATCCCGGTACCGGGTAGATCTGTATATAGGCCCATACTGGCCCAGTGGATAGGTCCATACTGGAAAATTTACTGATGGACATTGTGATATGGGTTGTAGGATCTTGTTTTTCACGTCTCACCACGTAGAACACGATGGGCGGGGTCCCGAAGCTAAGCGGTGAAATTTTTCGAAAAGTTCACGGAGGTCTGGATAGGCCCATATGCCTACTGGCTCAGTGGATAGGTCCATACTGGGCAATTCACATATGCTCATTGCGATATGGGTTGTGGGATCATGTTTTTCACGTCCCACCACGTAGAACACGATGGGAGGGGTCTCGAAAATAAGCGGTGAATTTTAGTTGAATTCAAGTTGAATCTGGCGTTTGGTTATGTGTTGCAGCATAAGGCGACAGACCAAGTCCGATACTTGACCGTGCTGGACCAAGTGAATGTGTTGGAATGGGCCCAACAACAATGCTCCAACACCCAATGGGTCGTAGAGAGGGCGACCAATGTCGCGTCTTTCGTTACCAAGCTGACCGACCACCCCATCGGATGAATGTATTTACCCATGCACTGATAGATACTCAGAATGCGCAAACAACTATTTGAGGATATGTTGCTTCAACGGTATCCTGGCCTGGCCGACGACGATTAGAACAAACAAACAGAGCGAACATGGCCGAAGATGGAACTTTCTGAAATGGCGACTTCTGCTTGGACAAGAGCAGCCGAGAATACATCTAACGGACAAGAGAGAATATGACAGATGCAGCGCCAAATGGCGACCTCTGATTGGATACGAGGATACTTGTATAGTAAACATACCCAACGCAGCTCCCCCAGCATGGGTATGATGTAATGGAGGCGATAATAAAATGATTGATCTGTCATCCTTGCTGTTGCTGTTGTTCTCTCACCGGTCTACATCATGGGCGGTAAGGCGTAATGACTGGCGTTGACGGACGTCACCGCATTTCGATGAATTAGTGTCAATTTCATGGACTATCTTGAAAATCAGAGCTTCAGGGTTAATTCACCAGGGCGTTGAAGCGTTAAGCTTGGCGTTGGCAGGCGTTAATACAAGGTGACGCCTCACACGGCGCAATCGGACCACGGATGGTCCATCTCTACCCCAAACACTTTCCCAGACACCCCAAAATGGCCGCTTTCGCTAAAACTTCTACTGATGACGTCACCAATGACGTCACAGATCACGCGGACATGCCTCAAATGGTGGTCTACAAACCGAGAGCTACAAAATGACACCCCCCACGACGCATTCGGACCAAGGATGGTCCCTCTCTACCCCAGACACAACCCCACGCACCCGCAAAATGACCACTTTACTTACTACACCCAACTGCGCATGCGCAAATTGACGCGACTTGCAATAAAAAAACATGCCATTCTGACTCTACCCCACAAAAGCTTCACTTTGACACCTCCCACGACCCATTTGGACCAATAGTGGTCCATCTCTACCCAAAACACACCCCACGCACCACTAGAATGTCTGCTTTCTATACTATGGCCAGTCTTCGCATGCGCAGAATAATGAAAACAGACGCTACCTTAGTCCAGTCGGATGCTCCTCCACGAGAGCTTGAAAAAAGGACCTCATAGGACACCATCGGACCACTAGGGACTCACCTAGACCCCAAACGTCCACCAAGCACTATTTGCCCACTACGCATGCGCGCAGTAATTTTTTCAAAACATTTCACCGCTTAGCTTCGGGGCCCCGCCCATCGTGTTCTACGTGGTTAGACGTGAAAAACAAGATCCCACAACCTATATCGCAATGTCCAGGAGTAAATTTCCCAGTATGGACCTATCCACTGAGCCAGTATACAGACCTACCCGGTACCTGGACCTTTCAAAAAAATTTCACCGCTTAACTTCGAGACCCCTCCCATCGTGTTCTACGTGGTTAGACGTGAAAAACAAGACCCCGCAAGCCATATCGCAATGAACATGTGTAAATTGCCCAGTATGGACCTATCCACTGAGCCTGTAGGCCTATGGGCCTATCCAGACGTCCGTGAACTTTCGAGAAATTCCACCGCTTAGCTTCGGGACCCCGCCCATCGTGTTCTACGTGGTGAGACGTGAAAAACAAGATCCCACAACCTATATTGCAATGCCCAGGAGTAACTTTCCCAGTATGGACCTATCCACTGAGCCAGTATGGGCCAATATACAGACCTACCCGGTACCTGGACCTTTCAAAAAATTTTCACCGCTTAACTTCGAGACCCCTCCCATCGTGTTCTACGTGGTTGGACGTGAAAAACAAGATCCCGCAAGCCATATCGCAATGAACATGTGTGAATTGCCCAGTATGGACCTATCCACTGAGCCAGTAGGCCTATGGGTCTATCTAGACCTCCGTGAACTTTTCGAAAAATTTCACCGCTTAGCTTCGGGACCCCGCCCATCGTGTTCTTCGTTGTGAGACGTGAATCCCACAATCCATATCGCAATGTCCAGGAGTAAGTTTCCCTGTATGGGCCTATATACAGACCTACCCGGTACCGGGATATTTCGAAAAATTTCACCGCTTAGCTCCGAGATCCTTCATATCTTGTTTTACCTTTTGAGACGAAGAAAACAAGACCCCACAACCCACAGTAAAATACACGAAAAATGACCACCCCCGTACCCTATACAGGCATTTTCCAGTATAGATGCAAATGTTAGAATCATTCTCCTATTTTTGAGGTAAAGTCCGTGTTCCGCATTTTTTATTTTCGGAGTCCTCATTTTACATACACCCATCCATCACTTGATAGGCAGGCCCGATAAGCCGGAGACCGATATTAGCCCTTTGGACCTGGTTGATAGGAGTTTTCCCATATTTTAGGGGTAAATTACAAGCGTCTAGTCCGTCATTCATAATCCAGCCGTCGTCCATTAGAGAATATCCGCGTCCATAATCCAAAGACCTATTCCATTTTCCACATAACAGTATTAGCACCAAATTCAAAAAGACAATCATAGTATACATAAACATAGGCTTGTTTCTTGCAAGAGAGAAGCGGTCAACAGTTTTCAATGATGCCGGCAAGACATCATGATGTTCCAGAAATATCAAATCCGTATCGCTGATCAGTATTCTTAATCCATAATATTCGTTATAGAGTCGTCAGTCCGTGTTCCGCTTTTTATATTTTCGGAACAAATCCTCAATTTACATGCACCCACCCATGACTTGATCACCCTGGACGAGCGCTTCACTTTGACACCTCACGCGACCCAATCGGTCCACTAGGGTCCCTCTCGCCCCCAAAATGTTCCGAAGATTGGCGAAGATTGCCGGAGAATTTCCCCCGGCTCTCCGCGTATTTGGGACTACTTTCTTTCCGCGGAGGCTTTTTCCCGCGACTGCATCATCGCCAGACCGCATCACCGCGGAGGAATACGTGACCCGAAGTCTCGGAACTATAGTGACATTGACCTCTTGATCACGTGATCTTCCCGTGACCCCCAAAATGACGAAAGTAGGTCAAGTTGATTTTATACGTCCTTTACATACTACTTATGTCTTCACGTTGTGCACGTTTAGGCGCAGCCTCTATACACAATTAAGCGCATTTCCACAGTTAGACGCAAATTTTCTACACGATTAGGCGAAACGCATAATTAGGCACAAAATGATTTCCACGAATAAGCGCGTTTCCACGATTAGACGTATATTTCTCACACGAATAGGCGCATTTCCACAATTAGGAGCAAATCTCCTACACGAATAGGCGCAGTTCCACAATTAGGGGCATTTTTTCTACACGATTAGGCGCAACGCAGAATTAGCCGCAAGATGGTTCAAATGATTAGGAGCAGTTACATGAATAGAGGCAGCTTCCTTATACGATTAGGCGCATTTACACAAATAGGCGTAATTTCCGTACACGATTAGGTGCAGTTCCACAATTAAGCGCAAATTTCGTACACGATTAGGCGCAGGTCCACCATTAAGCGCAAATTTCCTACACTGTTAGGCGCAACACGCTATTAGGCGCAATTCTTTTATACGATTTGGCGCTGACACGATTAGGCGCAAATACACGATTAGGCCACCCACAATCCTCGGAAGTGACGTCATCGCCGGAAGTGACATATGCAGATCCGTCCGCTCCGGTTGATCCGTCGGCTCCCATGGCTCCACTGGTGTTGAACTCTCTTTTTAGACACTACTCCCACCTTCTCTCAACTGTCTTTTTCTCTAAATAAATGATGTAACAAACCAAAGCCTCAGATCAGCCGAAAACAACAAACTGTACCTTCCTCGACACAGAATAAATTATCTAAAACAGAGCTTAATTTATTCAGGAGCCAAGTTGTGGAATTTTCTTGACAAACATCTGAAAGATGCCCCATCCCTCATTGCTTTCAAGTCAAGACTTATGAACATAATCAGGGGGCAAAATGCAGATCAGTTCCAAAGTTCATCCGATTAATTAAATTTGAATTCCCCCCCCCCCCCACCACATTCCTATATAATCCATAAACATTTAACTCGTTGGTCCTCGTATAGGTCGCCGACCACTGAACCGGCACGAGTTCGAACCCAGCTGGTGCATGTGTGAAAGTTTCTCAGTTACTTGCCGACGGGCGGTGGTTCTCTCCGGGTACTCCGGCTTCCTCCACCATCCAAATTGACTGTCGCCATATGAGTGAAACAACCTTGAGTGTGACATTAACCCCCCCCCCCCCTCATTAAAACTATTTCAGGCTATACTCATAGCCTTCATTCCATTTTGGTGGGGGGAAAATAGTGTTTTGGAAAATGCGAAACTAGACCAGAGAGCGCAAACATTTGCTTGCTTCCTTTTTTCTTGCGGAAAGGCCAGCTGATCACAGAATGTCAACGGGTTGATTTAACATCTTCTAAGGTTCTATGGAGGGTGTCGATGAACACCGCAACACCAGAAGATCAGTGGTTAGTAGTAGTAAATGGGCATCTTAAAGACTTGACATCACAACCGCTTCCGGTCACGAGACCGGAAATGACCTTTGACCCCTGCGCATGCACAGAATACCGGATGTAATGGTGCGCAGGAGTCGAAGGTCACTTCCGGTCACCTGACCAGAACCCAGAGTAACGTCACAGGATTTTCGTGATCTATGTGTCTTCGTCCCTTTCTGAACCGGAAGGCTGTGACGTCAAAAAGGTCATATGCAAATTTCAAAGGCTAATAGGCGTCTACGTTTCCTTTCGAAATGTGTGAAATTTCCGTGCACCGGCTAACTGTGGGCGGATACAATTCAGTAGGGAATAAACAATGGGGTCCCTTCTTCGGTCACCAATAGTCAAACAATCATTAACCCAAATCTGTTTTATCCATATATCATCTGAAACAGAATGTTTGTACCATTTCTCCAGATCGAATGCCATTAATGTAGTAAAAAACTGAAAACTTACAATTCCTTTTAAATAGCTTCAATTTTACTGGAAAACCATCAAAAAGTAGAAAAAAATTGTCATATTCTGCCCATTTTCCAGAGAAATCTGTGAGAGCGATTTCAAAGAAATACATTGTCCGTCTCCTACGCCGAGCGGTGAAAACAAAAGGTGAAAAAACCCCAGGAGCATTGACCTACCAGTTTTTGTCAATTTTCTTTCCGAAAATGAGCCATGATTTTCACGCTCACCAAAGGGGTATAACCGAGACCATTAAAACTCACTGACCCTGTCCGCTCTGTAGGCGAACCCAGTCATCATTTCGCATATGTCCGTTTGAAAGACTGACAGTACCCAGCGGGATGATATTAGATATCAGCAACCATAAACGCAGTAAGAATTATCATTTGGTCAAAAACTGTCGGTCTTCCTTATTATGAAATTACAGATGGGCCATTCCTACGAAAATGTGATGCGCACCCTATGGTGTACAAATACAAATGCCCTTTGGGGGTACTAGGTCTCTCAATGCAAGTCATCAAACATGGTCTCCGACAATATCGCCAGCAGTATGTCCAGCATAATGGTAAGTGGGAAACCCCCTTTTCTCCACATGTCCTATACCGAGAAACAGAGGGCCGAGAGCCTCGGGGATTTCAGCGTGTGAGACGCCTGTGCTCAGGCTCCCACCATTGTATTTGAAAGATGCGCAACCGGAAGTAGAACAGTGTACCAAAAACCAAAGGGCCCAGAGACAGAGATTTCAATGTTTCAGTATCCTGGACCCACGCCCCGGTCCTAGAGCATTATGAGGCGAGGAGCAGTGCTGCGCATGTGCAGACGGATAAGGAACACTGAGCCGAGAACCAGAGGGCCTAGAGGAGATTTCAACGTATGAGAGAGCTGGACCAAGCCTTCCGCCCTTTTGTAGCGCGAGGAAGGCGAGTACGGCTGTGCATGCGAAGCCGAAAGTGAAACACTGTACCGAGAACCAGATGGCTTAGAGACATGGAAATTCCACCGTATCGGACGCCAAGACCCGAGCGCTTGACTTGGAAATTATCGGAAATTAGCGCAGATGAACTAAAATGGACTATTGGCGTCTAGCTGAGCCATCCGTGGTCCAAGCGGTGTGGGGTCTATTATCGAAGCTCTCATGTGGTAGAGTCCGACGGGAGTGAGGGTTTATTGCAAGTTTCGTTAATATGCGCATGCGCAGTCAAAAAATTAAAGTGGGAGTTTTGTGGTCTAGGTGGAGAAAATTGAGTCCCAAGTTGTCGTGCAAAATAGTATCATGGAATCGTTCCTTTAATCACAGGAACACGTACCATAAAAACAGAAAATTGACATTAATGAGAAATTCTCTTTCACATGAATGGTTTTAAAGTGTTTCTCACTGTTTAGAAAGTATCCATTGCGAACCATGGGCTGACTTCCTTCTCCGGTTGATGTCGTGTACGATCGGTACTCGGGAGGGTGGTGGCCTGGTCTCTTCCCTGAAGTCCAGTTGTACGGTCCTCACTCTTTCTGGGTTATAAACTCCCATCATCCTTTTTGCACCACCTCGACTGTCAACATCACCTCTGAGGATTACATCAGTGGTCGCACACCTCCCCCTTGGATATTCTCATCGTCTTCCTGGTCTTTACCAACACCCCTGATTCTATGATTGTTTCGTTCCACCTTCCGCACTTGCAGCTATAACTGGCCATGATCCTTCCTCGTCAAAAGTTTGCGCTGGAATGGCGGCTCTTAACCTAGACCAAAGAATGTACTTAACCTGTGGGATGATTGGTTTGTTTTCTGGGGGCAATGATCGGCTATATTTGACTCCATCATGGCATTTGGTTGGCTACTTCCGCAGCCGGCTGATTGGCTGGCCTATACCACTCTGTTTAAAATTGGAATCCCACATTTCATTCCAAGCTATAGGCATTTATGGCTCTTTGTTTATGCTTGTAACCTATTTGATAAAAAAAATACACAAGACAGGGTGAAGAGAGAGAACTCATTTGTTATTATTCAAGAAAAACAACAACAACAGCAACGTAAGAACATCCACGTGCGAACTTAAGCCCGTATCGGGGCTTGTACATTGAATGGTATAGTGAACCGTCATACATCAGCACATCTCGGTCTTCGACCTGGGGCACTCATTAAACGTCTGCAGGATTAGGGGTAGGTCATTCTTCAGCACGGGGGTAAGCTTGTCTGTATCCATGTTAGTTGGTAATGTCACACAGGGCGTTGTACGTTTTATCCACTTGAATGATTTTGTCAAACTCGGCGTAACAAATCACATTGATGGTGCTCCGGAGGGCTCATGGAAAGTGGATATCCAACCGTAAGTTGCCTTGTTTGGCGAGATTCAGCTGATGGCCGTTCTCTTAGGTGGGGTCAGATCGAAAGTGAACAACGTGTATCCGTTAACGTAGTAACGGTTTGGTTCATTTGACCTGTCGCTGTAAACAGGCTCTGATATGCCCCAATGAAATTATCGCATCCAAAGTTCGGTGTTAAAGCAGTGGCTGGGACCTACTATCCATCCATATTACGGCCACAAAATTGATGTTTAAAGTAAAACGGGTGCTCCAGGTGGGCTCCGTTGAAATTGGTATTATCCGCACAGGCCAGCACAAATTTTCTTTGTTGGCGCATATATTCCTGAGGAGCACAGAGAACAGTATGGTTTTCACACGTCGGATAGGGTACTGGGTTGGATTTCTCTCCAAGGCGTTGAGGTGCCATTGAACGGATGGATTCGGCTTGACTTTCGAACACGAAGGACTGCATCTTGGATAATCATCCTATATTCAGCTGCGTGATCCTCTCAAGTCAGTAGCCATCAAGGCGAAGATCAAGGCCGCCTGCACCAATCATTCGGATTTTGATGGGAACCTTGTTCAAGAGATAACGGTCTTGCAAGAAGAGGTCTGCGAGCAGACGACCGATGAGATCGACCGAGATGCTATTCTCTGTAAAACCCCGCCGTTTGTTCCATCCGGTATTTGCATTCTTCGTGCCCGTGTGCTCAGATGTGTGCCGATAGCATAAGGGGGCTGACAACTGAGATTTTTAACCTCTCGGCCGTACGACAACATAATTTCGATGTAGGCTCGATTGGGATACCTGTACGACAACAGACTAGTCTTTTGTGTTAAATGCCGTCATTTTCATCTGACGACGATACAGCTTACCAATCCCCAGTGTACGAGTTGTCACAGCGAAACAGCTCACCAATTACCAATATACGAGTTGTCACAGCATTTCCATCATAGCTCTCTAGATTTGTATCTAATACCGCTTATGCCGGTGCTAGGGGCCGTGTGGTCATATCATCCAAGTTGCCACATGAACAGGTACAATAAAAGCGTACCTGAGATACAACACGTTTCACGAATCGTTAGATTCTTGGTATGTGCTTTAGAATAGGTTAACCGGAAAACTATACTGTAAAATCATGTGACTCTGTCAGTATGTCGGCACCTCTTCCCACTTTCCTTATATGTGTTGTAATTTCATTGTTGGCCCAATTGGGTTACGCGCAGGTCGAGTGACTAATGAGTTTGTCGCTTAGCGAAATGTCTACCTGCTGAAAGATAGATTGTAGCCGAAGATTCGTTTGGCCCACCGTTGCAGCGTCGACGATTATGGAACCATTCCAATTAACGATCTTGGCTTTCACATACAAGTACGTATGGGCTAAATCCACATAGGCTGTATCCGCCTTGCTGATAGTGAACTCGATTGGAACTGTTTCATTGATGCAGGGGAGCGGGAGATGCTTCACCCATAGTCCTTGTTCGGAAATGGTCATCGTCGGTGGGACGGTGCACAAATCAAACTCATGTTTCGTAGAGGGACAGGAATCTGGATGGATGAATGACCTATTTACGCAGAAATATCCCGGTTCTTCGATATGCGTCCTCGTTGGGTGGATCGTCGACTGGATCGCGGTATGGGAGGTGCAGGTCTTTTATTCACTACGACACTTTGTGATTTGGCGACCAGGACACCCCCTGCCTCTTTGGCTCGGTTTTTCTGTGCTTCTCGGAAGGGAACTCGGCTGGACACATCTCTCATGGCTTGCACACCTCTTCGGATAGTTTGTTTTCGAGCCCGCGTTCCCCCCGCGCGTCACCAGATGAAGGAAAGATTTGAGGATGCTCCCGAGCACGTTGCTCATGACCTCGCTGGACGCGTGTACCCGCAAAGATGGGTATGTTAGCCCCGGCTGGTTGTGTGTAATGCATCACACTCGTAACCTGCATTATACAAAGTTGGGAGAGCGTGCTTGTCGAAAATGAAGTGTGACCAACACTTCCTCTATATCGTCCCTTATATCGGTGGTGATGGTACTGGTAGATCACGTGGTTAAATCTTAGTGTGACCTAATATCCGTAGATCCTTTGTACTGGGCAGACGCGTAGCAGGGTAGCATCCCAATCTGATTAAAACTCAGACTTAATAAACCGCTCCTCTTTCGGACATGTCGCTAAATTAAGATCTGGGACAGTCCCTATCTTAAATCTGTCGCGCATGTCAGGCTTGCGACCAATCACAGTCCAGTCTCAACAGGCGTGGAGATGCCGCAAGACGGTACATCTTCGGAAAATTTATGACCTAGATTCTGCATTGAAGATCAACCATTGAAACGCGGAAAACAACGAATTACGTCAATTATACCGTATTTTCGCCTGCATGTTGTCTGATCGTACTGTTCTTGTTTATCTGATGATGCTGAACAATAATGATCGTGTGATCTTTGGGTTGGGTCATAAATTTTCTGAAGATGTACCATTTTGCCGATTATTTTCGATTACATCTAAAATTATGGTGTGTTGGCGTGTCCGCATTAAAGCAGGAGCGACTGTAGATGGAGAAAACCATCCATGAATTGATGTGATATCTGACGGTCGTAATTCATGGATGGAGCGCCAAGTCATAGTAAAACACCGAGTAGAAATCCAGCCCCCCTCGCCTGACGAGGGAGATGGTATTTACGCTAAAAATACGGCGAAAGCATCCAAGTTTAGCAACTTACTATCTCCTCAGATCATTATCCTATCCATAAACACCGTTTATTTGGGTATTCGGCTCTGTTTTGTTGAGATAGCAGCATAAATCCACACCTGCTGTACCGTTTTCTTCCATCCGCCTCTGTTCGCTCGAAAGTTAGGCCAAAAAACATGCGCACACGATACACTTTACGTCATAGTCACGTGACTCTCATTTGGCGACCCGTCGTCATCTGCGCTTTTCCTCCACACGTGGTTTTGTAGCTGTCAGGCGCGATAGAATAATGGCGAGCAAGCCGTTTTCACAATCTGACATTGTTGACCTATTCACAAGACTAAAACAGTCATTACCCTTGCAATATGATTTGAAACGGGAGCAAATCGATGTCATTTGCAATGTTTTAAACGGTCATCACGCATTCGCAGTGTTGCCTACGGGCTACGGGAAGAGTAGCTGTTTCTTTCTTCCACCGTTGTTGCTGGATCTTGTAAGTTCGTAGTTGTAAACATAACTTATTATACCCCCGCAACGAAGTTAGGGGGGTATAATGGAATCAGCTTGACCGTCCGTCCGTCTGTCCGTGATAGACTACTTCCTCCTAGTGAGTGCTGGTAACATTATCAGCAAGCAGTATTTTTCATGATAATTTGTCTTATTCTATCATTTGTCACAGAAAAGGAAAAAAACATGCCCAATTCATGTGTGGCTATCTGAACTCCCAGACCATTATATTATCGTTTTCATACTATATTGGATTATTACTCACACGGGGAGACAGGTCGGGGGTATCTCAGTTATCCCTTAGGATAACAGTCAAATCTAGTTTTCCGTGGTTAAATAATCAATATGCCCAATAATGATAAATACACAATTTATCAATTTGTTACGTTTTGTGCTTTATTTTGCAATTGGTAAAGGAGAGGGTATGTTTAGCCGTGAAAAATGTCCAATCAACGTGAGCATAGTACTTTCCTGAAACACATGGAACATATAAATTGTTTCTCTTTCTCCGGGGTGAAGGCTTTGATATTAAGAAATTCTGCTGTCAGTGCTTCATTCACGGTTAAATCGGACCCCCTTAATGTTGAGGTTACCGGATGCCTGCTATATCCATGGCCAGACTTACGAATGAATTCCTGGTTGCAGTTAATACAGCTCATTATCTCGCGTGTAATCAGTTAGCCGCTTCTGCCATTATTCTATCGCGCCTGACAGCTACAAAACCACATGTGGAGGAAAAGCGCAGATGACGACGGGTCGCCAAATGAGAGTCACGTGACTATGACGTAAAGTGTATCGTGTGCGCATGTTTTTTGGCCTAACTTTCGAGCGAACAGAGGCGGATGGAAGAAAACGGTACAGCAGGTGTGGATTTATGCTGCTATCTCAACAAAACAGAGCCGAATACCCAAATAAACGGTGTTTATGGATAGGATAATGATCTGAGGAGATAGTAAGTTGCTAAACTTGGATGCTTTCGCCGTATTTTTAGCGTAAATACCATCTCCCTCGTCAGGCGAGGGGGGCTGGATTTCTACTCGGTGTTTTACTATGACTTGGCGCTCCATCCATGAATTACGACCGTCAGATATCACATCAATTCATGGATGGTTTTCTCCATCTAGAGCGACTGCAGATGCTCTCTGTAATGTATGCTACGTAAAAGACACTGTATAGCCGTTCTTTTTACCGGCTACGGGAAATCTTTATGTTGCCGAGTGTACGGACGAGACGCACAAAAATTCCCGCCTGAAGGCTGAAGCTTCAGGCGGGTGACAAAGACGTTCTTTGCTGTCGACTCAGTCCTTGAGCGATCACCGAAGATGATTATTTGCTCCCCGATGCTCTCTTCAATGACAGACCAGGTGAAAGATCAAGGGATATTTCTTGCACTGCTGGATATATAGGTACGGTTATTTGTTTCATAAAATCAGTTCATAACTGCATCGCAACAAGAACAGAGATTAGGAGATTAGCCGTCACGCTATAATACGACGCGTCTCATTGGGCGACTATTTGACCCGGAAACTATTTGATTCGGAGTTCATCTGACGGATTTGTTATAGGGATTGTCCCAGATCTTAATTTAGCGACATGTCCGAAAGAGGAGCGGTTTATTAAGTCTGAGTTTTAATCAGATTGGGTAGCATCCTAATCGTCGATAATGTTATCACTCACCACATCTTAATAGGCATAGAGCCCATACAAGCCAGTCGTAAGATCCAGCATGGTCTTCCCCAGGTCCCGATCGGGCGCGACATAGCTATCCGTTTCCATGCACACAGCTCCTTCAACATCTTGCTGACACGTACGGTCACATTGGGGCTGAGGATCATCCTGAGATCGTGGTTCCAGTCGTCATACTCCATGGCGATGAGACTCGCGAATAGGAAAATATTTGTACCACTTGAGCGAGCTCTGGATGAGGTTACACAACGCCTGGATGAATATTTTGGGTGTATGGTACTGGACTTCAGGAAGAATAAAAGTTGCAGGTGATGCCTCCATACACGACTTTGTACCACACCCTGTCTGTTGCACGTTGAACCAAGTCTAAGGGAACAACATATCCAGTAGTCCACTCTCCAACTTCCAACCGTATTCTCTTGCCTGAATGTGAGGTGCGGAGGGAAGCTTTCCTGTATAGTCATATGATTGCTCTTTAGTCGTCAGACGTCGTCAATTTCCCCCTCTTCTTGCATATCGCTCCATTTAAAAGGTTCTATCAAATGGTCCCCACACCCCATACTTTGTGATGCTAAGTTAACAGCGGTTCACTGTTTCTGGGAATGGTCGACGATTAAAAAAGAACTTCCATTACCACGCCTGTTTGAAAACGGCGAAAGCCGTGACCTGATGACCCCAACCTCGCCACCTCGCTCTCCGCTGGAAAATTGGCCGCTCCGACGTAGTAGGGAGGACAGGACCGGATGGCTCTGGTTTCGAGATTGCTGATTACAAGCGTCTAGTCCGTCATTCATAATCCAGCCGTCGTCCATTAGAGAATATCCGCGTCCATAATCCAAAGACCTATTCCATTTTCCATATAACAGTATTAGCACCAAATTCAAAAAGACAATCATAGTATACATAAACATAGGCTTGTTTCCTGCAAGAGAGAAGCGGTCAACAGTTTTCAATGATGCCGGCAAGACATCATGATGTTCCAAAAATATCAAATCCGTATCGCTGATCAGTATTCTTAATCCATAATATTCGTTATAGAGTCGTCATCTAAAAAAAATGTATCTCAGTCACGCTTTGATTGTGACTGTTCATATGAGTACCATGAGGATCTTGAAGTACATGGGTTCATACGGCCCCTAGCCCCGGGTTAAGCGGAATTAGACACAAGTTACGAAACGTAGCGCCATAGATCTTGCACGCTACGTTCGTATTTTGCTATCAGCATGCGATATGTATCGCCAAATTTGAGAAACTTTGAGTGGAGGCGCTTGGTGGAATAGCCCTGTTTTTTAAGTTTCTGCACCAAGGGTGCACTCCACACTAGGCCACGGTTTCGCACAAAATGGACCCTCCCTAATTTCATAATAAGGAAGGTCGCCCGTTTTTGACAGCATGGTAATTCTTCTTCCCTTTCTACTAACTGATATCTATAGTATCACCCTGCTGGACGTAACCATTTCTTCAAACGAGGATATAACATTTGCTTGCTGGTCTCAACTACGCGCCACTACGGAGTTAATCGTTTCCGGAATTGAATATCAGGCAGGCCAAAATCCTCACTTTTTCGGGAAACGAAAATGATGACTCCTTTATGGCGATAAAATTTTACAAAAAACGAGTAGGTCGACCCCATGTTTTTTCCGCAATTTTAAATTGTCCTTTGGACGGGAAACACTTTAACATACATAAAAAGAAAATCATTTCGTACGTTATCTCTGGGTTGCGGGTAGAATTTGACACATTTTCATATATTTTAAGGAGTTTTTCAGAAAAGTTGAAGAAGGTTTAAGGAGGATTGCGCGTCTTTCATTTTCAATTTCAATAGCTCACTTGCCTCCTGGAATAATGGCATGAGTGTGCCCATTCGGAAAATATATACTTTTACAGGGGTTTTCTTAAAGATTTCACATATATTTGAGGCCGAAGACCCGAACCCATGTCTATTTTTAACCGCACATCATTCAGGTGTAGAATGCACCCTTAATGTAGGCTTCATTGCACGGTTATAATACACGAGTAGGCCAAATATTGTATGATCTCCTACACTACATTCGTTAAAAGGGCTTATTCGGACCTTGTAATGACTTGATATGGAACTGGATAGTAAAGTTCATTTATCTTACTCAGAAATGTTTCGATTTTATGCATACTACATGGTATGATATCATTGTCCTTGCATATATGCTATTTGGACCTATACAGAATTACCTCCCCTTGGTTAGGCAGATATGTTACGCTTAGTGACCTGTATGTCCCAATTATTGTCAATGTGAATGTCAAAGTGATTAATTTTCAATACCGATCACACCAGCACCCTGATCTAAAGTGAATGAGAGCGTATTATTCTGGTTTTGTCCCTTTTATCTCGAAGTTTGTACTCCCACCCCCCAATTTTTTGAAAAAGTCGGAATGAAAAATTGTTGACAATTTGGCTCGAATTTCAGCTATTTTTGCGTTTATTTTGCTTCTCATGCCTCATTCGAAAGCTGGTCAACGCTCCCGATTTTTGTTCATGGCTTTCATTGTCACGGTCAAAGCATAATGCTATAATATTCTTATTGAGCTCTGAAACTCTCGATTTTTCAGCAAAAGTCGCAAAAACAAAGATGGGGTAGGGGGAAAGTGATTGACGGGATATCCGATAAAACTGCATACTACAAGCAAGTGTCGCATACCAAGAAACTCGCAAACACTCCCAGATTGGCATAGCCTTGAGAACAAAAATTGTGAGAAAACACCCTAGCCTTAAGGGTGCACTCCACACTAGGCCACGGTTTCGCACAAAATGGACCCTCCCTAATTTCATAATAAGGAAGGTCGCCCGTTTTTGACAGCATGGTAATTCTTCTTCCCTTTCTACTAACTGATATCTATAGTATCACCCTGCTGGACGTAACCATTTCTTCAAACGAGGATATAACATTTGCTTGCTGGTCTCAACTACGCGCCACTACGGAGTTAATCGTTTCCGGAATTGAATATCAGGCAGGCCAAAATCCTCACTTTT
Source organism: Hanleya hanleyi (assembly GCA_036873755.1). Classification (NCBI taxonomy): domain Eukaryota; kingdom Metazoa; phylum Mollusca; class Polyplacophora; order Lepidopleurida; family Hanleyidae; genus Hanleya; species Hanleya hanleyi. Next base: position 65,456 of record JAVTVY010018491.1, read on the forward strand.
TCGGGAAACGAAAATGATGATTCCTTTATGGCGATAAAATTTTACAAAAAACGAGTAGGTCGACCCCATGTTTTTTTCGCAATTTTAAATTGTCCTTTGGACGGGAAACACTTTAACATACATAAAAAGAAAATCATTTCGTACGTTATCTCTGGGTTGCGGGTAGAATTTGACACATTTTCATATATTTTAAGGAGTTTTTCAGAAAAGTTGAAGAAGGTTTAAGGAGGATTGCGCGTCTTTCATTTTCAATTTCAATAGCTCACTTGCCTCCTGGAATAATGGCATGAGTGTGCCCATTCGGAAAATATATACTTTTACAGGGGTTTTCTTAAAGATTTCACATATATTTAAGGCCGAAGACCCGAACCCATGTCTATTTTTAACCGCACATCATTCAGGTGTAGAATGCACCCCAATGTTTTGTGACGTTGATTAAAATCGTCACATTTAACACAGGATCTAGCAAATGCTACTAAGCGAGATATGTATACGCCATATGCAGGTCCCACTGGAATATTACTGTCCAAAAAGGACTGACGTCCATGACGTCGAAGTCTAATCACGATCGTTCGTAGCGAGCAATCGTAGCGAATGTTCTAGTCGACATTTTCATTGTAACGCCAGCAAGGTCACAAAGCTAGAACATAATGCCTTTGATACGGCAGGATGATGTCGCCACGCCCAATTGTTGTGCAACTTACGTCACGATAGCACGTCCAACACAACGAACAAGTCAATATTAAACGACGTGATCGTAATCAGACTCTGACGTCATGTGTCAGAGGTTACGGCTTCAATACTCTGTTTTATTTGTGTTAAAAATACAATTTATTGTCATTTTTTGCAGCAAAAATACCCACTTGTTATTTACACGGCTTCGCTGTATTTTTGCATACAAAGTGGGCCGAGGGTATTTGGTAGAACCTTTAATAGTGTTCCCAGCCCTCAGGGGATTGTTCCCTGTGTCTTGATTGTCGCAATGCTTTCGTCGTATCATGAATCTCGATTGACGTGATGTTAGGGATGGTCTTCTAAGGGGAAGAAAAAGGGTGCACGTGGTGGTGTTCTGGGCGGTCACTCCGGTTCCCAGTAGTCAGTGTCTGACGTGGTGACATGATTGATGGCTGCGGTCTCTCCAGCTGCTGCATCTAAGAGCAAGGCTGAGGATTTTCGACAATTTCATGCGGTACGTGTATCTCTGTCAAAAGGAGAGGACACCTGTGACCTGCGTTGATGCATCATATCATTCACCAAATTCACCATATGGGTTCCAGGTACCACTTGTTTCTGTACCAGAAGTTCACGTTTCTCGTTCCAGGACATGTTCGGATTGTCTTTCAACCGCTCCAACAACAAACCACCCTTCCTCTGGAACGTAGCAGGTAGACTCTTCATGAGTTCGTCTGCCACCCACTGCGGGACTCAGAGTGGTATTTCTGGTATGAGGACAGAGGGGCAAGTGGTGTGGGCTGTACGCGTTGTGATGACTGTGCGACTGTCGCTGGACTTGGTCCAGAAGAGGTGGTCTTTTATTGCCCCATGAATTTGATGTACCGTTGAAGAGCCTCAATTTACTTTTGTAGTTTCGCACTGTGGCTTAAATCTCGTTGTTGAAAAATCTGAATCACCTCTTCATGGAGCTTGTTCAACGTCTTCACAGTAGGTGGGTTTGGGTACGGAGATTGCAGTGTTTGAAGCAGGCGTGGATCGATGGCTTTTCCACCCATCGGAAAAGCACCGAGAAAGCCGCCTTTCTGTAAGATACTTTTTATCTTAGCTTGGGAGACTCGCTTCTGTACCAAGGTTCGGAGACCTGTCTTATGCTTGAACCAACTTGGTCTTCTGCATATTCGCATGTGGTCGTGATGGCTCAGCTCAGATCAAAAAGTATATACCCGTGCTGAGGGTTTGTCGCATGTTTTATGGCTGCTAACGCAAACTGGGTGCGTCCGGGATACATCTGTCTCGTCAGGTGCAGAACTTGAGTGATATCCCACTTGTTTCCAGAAAACGCACCAAATAATGCGCGTTTAAAATGATGTTCCGATGCTGTTTGTTCTTAATGAATAGATTCTGCACAATGTAGATGATGCTGAGCCGCCTTTGGTAAAGAGTTGGGTTACCCGAGCATCGGTTTCCGCCATGAGATCATCCATGCCCACCAAGATGTCCGATTCCAAGTCGTTAAGGTTGAGTAGGCCTACCACGAACGTGATGTTGGGCGTCACCTCGTACGCCGCCTGCCATTCCCCTTGATACCACACAATCCCGACAATGGGCGACGTAATCATGCTGTCGGCGTATTGAAGGAATTTTTGGACGACGTGTGTCTTAACTGGGCCCGTTGGTACTGCAATGAGACAGGCGAAGACATGTTGCCTCTGGGTTGCATGGTTGAATGTGTATCAGCTGACGTGGTAGTCCACTCTCGTAAATTTGGTACGAGTGAGACGGATCGGCGTTGTCGGAGCACTGGTGTGCGCATCGGGCCTTGGCGCCGTTTTTGGCAATGTAGGTGGCCGTATAAGGTGGGTCTATAGGCGTAGTGGTCGCTGTAATACTTGGTTTGGGGCTCGATGATGACCTGCTCTGTACCCGTGCAATCGGAATGGTGGTTGCTGGGGCCAGATGAGGTTCGACTTGCGCTAGCCTGGAGGGGATCTGTAGAGTCCTCTAACTTGTACTCATGCTTGGTGGTTGTATTATTGGTGGCATGATTAGGGGGTCGAGATAGGTCACGTCGTAAAAGACATCTCCATACAAGATAGCAAGCAAGGCTGGCAAGGTTACCATAAAGCCCACTTGTGCTTTGCCTGTTTTGGGATACGCGGTGTTTAGAGACTGTTGCACTTTGTCTATAGCACCATGTTCATGGTTGAGCGTAGAGTGAACACTGACAGCTGTGGTTCCAGACTTTAAAGCCGTTTTAATCTGGTCGGCCGGGAATCAGGAATTGAACGAACTCGGCCAGCCTTGCCATTTCTCAAGGTACACTGTGTTGCCGCCCAATTCGACTGTCTGAATACTTCTGTGATAGGCTTGATTGTAACCGAGTTTCCGAAGGATGTTGATATACCGCCTTGTATTCTTGGCCGTAAAGTGCTTGTGCGTGCGGTCTTTGAACGTCCTGATAAATTTTCGACAACAGAAGCCTTGGTCTCGTTTTACCTGTGAAATAAGAACCTGTCGTGTGAACCCATGTATTTCAAAATCCTCACGGTGTTCATATGAACAGTCACAATCAAAGCGTGACAGATAATCATACTCTAGATAACGACTTCACAACGAAAATCATACGGATTAAGAATACTGATCAGCGATCTTGCCGTCTTGAAAACTGTTGACAGCTTCTCTCTCACAGGAAAATATCCTTGTTTTATGTATACTATTATTATTTTTGTGAATTTTGTGCTAATGCAATTATATGAATTAGATCTTTGGATTATGGACATGGAAATTCTTTTATAGCTGGCGGCTGAATATTGAATGACGGACAAGACGCTTGTATGTGGAACAGTGCCGGATGTTAGGCCAATGGCGTTGGTACATCGTACCCGTAGGCTGGAGTCGATTTCATGAAACCTCACTTGACGCAATTTTCGCACTTGAAAGTTGAAGTGCACTTGAAAACCTCCCTTGACTTGAGTTTTTGCTTTTCATGAAACTTCACTTGAACCCGAAATCGCACTTGAGTTCAAGTGTGGTCGGACCTCCCTTGAAAACCGCACTTGAAATAAAAACGTACTTGAAATGACCAACACGAAGGGAGGTGATGCCGAAAAATAAGTTTTTTTCATGTGCCTATGCATCATAATGCACGTATGGGCATTGTTCTTCATCTCATAGATCCAAAAATGGCACAGACATATTTATTTGACACCTGAAATTCTACCGATCGGCTCCTACGCATAAAGTATTTTGAGCATACACTTGATTTTGCGGAGGTACTATTTGTTACCAAACCGCACAAAAGAGTTCCAAAAAGGTCATTTCAAACGTCACTTGACCAAGTGCGGCCAAAAACGTTTGGTGAAACACAACTTGAGATTTTTTTTAAGTGCACTTGGTCAAGTGCAAAAATCAAAGTCAAGTGAGGTTTCAAGAAATCGGCACCTGGTCACTACCAGTTTCCCTTCTCCTGATTCGGCGCTGCAATTCTGGCGCGCGGTGATTGGGATCGCTCACACGGCAGGATGTAGGATAAGTAAGTGCAGATTTAATAAAAGATCGGTTCGGTTTATTAGCCATCAGTATGGTGCATCATGGGATAGTAACATGACAACTACACCCCACATTTTTATGTGAATATCTGGCGCCGGGTCGAAGTTCCTTTCGTAGTGCTTTCATTGAATTTGTATGGATACAATTGCCATTGGTTAAACTGAACGTATCCGCAAATTCTATGGCGTCGTCGTCCTCCGACAGAGAACAACGGATGCCAAGTTTCGCCAGGACATCATGAGAGGCCATGGCGGTGAGAACCGGGTAGTCCCTCCCGTCGTCCCCATTCTATAGTTGCGATTGATGGTTTGTTCACTGTATTGGGTCAGTGAGTTCTCTCGAAGGCTGTCCATAGATAAGGGACTAGGGCGAAGCCACTAATGGGGTCCTGGTAACGCCGCAGGCGTGTGAAGAATGGCCCAATGTGTATGTAGATGACATTGTCCATGTGGACGAGGTTGCCGTCCAGCTCACCGCTCAATACCCGTTTAAATTTGGTCGACCCGTCATGTTGTAGGTTAACCGTATTCGATGTGGGCTCGACCAGCAGACATCACGGCTGATGTGATGGTGCTGGTTGAATGTGCTGGTGCTGGTTGAAGAATTACCAGGTGCTGGTTGAAGAATTGAGTGTAAAATATCGTCATCAAATACGTCTACTTACTCTCAAACTGCAGTTACTCTGGAAGATTTATTTAACAATCACAACACGTTTATCAGGGAAAGAGGTATTTGTCTTCCCCCCCAACATAACGATATACCAAAAGTATACTGGACTCCCAAAATGCATAAATCACCATACAAAGCTAGATTCATAGCTGGTTCTAGAAGCTGCACCACCAAGCTTCTTTGAACCCTGTTGACGGGGGCCCTTCAGGAGGTAAAAGCATTTCGAAAAAGGTATTGCGCCACAATTTCTAAAAACTCTGGCGTTGAATGTATGTGGATATTGAAAAACTCAAAATGTCTTACGGAAGAACTTGATGCTAAAGGTCACCTACCGCACAGACATGTATCCACATGGGATTTCTCGACTCTCTATACTACAATTCCTCATCAGGACCTTATTGACCGTGTTCAAGAAACTGATCGTGGATATATTAATGTCGGAAGACATAAAGCATTCTTTAGCTCTACTACATACAAGAGATATCATTCATGGGATGTTTCTTTGTTTATAGAGTTGCTTGAATTTCTCATTAAAAATATCTATGTGAAATTTGGCAACACAATATATCAACAGCATATAGGTATTCCAATGGGTACTAATTGTGCACCCCTATTGGCTGACTTGTATCATATGAATATGACTATATGCAGGCGCTTTCAAAAGCCGATCCATTCAAAGCCCGTTCCTTCTCATTCACCAAACGCTATATAGACGATCTTCTCGCTGTGGATAATCGCTATATAAATGACGCAGTGAAGGATATATGTCCACCTTCACTGGATTTGAAGGAAACTACAGATAACCCTACAGGCACATCATATTTGGACCTATATCTCTATAAAAATGAAGCGGGCCTTCTCTATCGTCGACTGTATGACAAAAGAGATGATTACAATTTCGACATCGTAAACTATTCCTTTCTGGACAGTAATATTCCAGTGGGACCTACATATGGCGTATACATATCACGCCTAGTAGCATTTGCTAGATCCTGTGTTAAATGTGACGATTTTAATCAACGTCACAACACATTGTTGCAGAAACTTATAAAACAGGGCTACACCACCAAGCGCCTCCACTCAAAGTTTCTCAAATTTTGAGATACATATCGCATGCTGATAGCAAAATAGGAGCGTAGCGTGCAAGATCTATGGCGTTACGTTTCGTAACTTGTGTCTAATTCCGCTTAACCCGGGGCTAGGGGCCGTATGAAACCATGTACTTCAAGATCCTCATGGTACTCATATGAACAGGCACAATCAAAGCGTGGCTGAGATTCATCATCCTTTAGATGACGATTTTACAACGAATATTAAGTATTGAGAATACTGATCAGCGATACGGATTTGATATTTTTGGAAGATCATGATGTCTTGCCGGCATCATTGAAAACTGTTGACCGCTTCTCTATTGCAGGAAACAAGCCTATGTTTATGCATATTATCATTGTCTTTTTGAATTTGGTGCTAATACTGTTATATGGAATATGGAATAGGTCTTTGGATTATGGACGCGGATATTCTTTAATGGACGACGTCTGAATTATAAATGACGGACCAGACGCTTGTAATCCCACAATGGTACCTTTATCCTTAGAGATGAGTAACCCACCGCAGGGTAAAAGGAGAAGGACAGCTCATAGGACTCGTGATATGGTTTGATGAAATGACGCCCGATGACTGACACAAACGGTCATTGATCCTCGTATTTATAGTGCATTGGTTCTTCCGGTTGCGCATGCGCACCCTATTTCCGCTCCTCACACTACAGTAGGGCGGAAGCCTGCGTCCAGGCAAATCGTTTGGTCAAATTCGCATGTCTTTAGGCCCTGTGGTTCTCGGTACAATGTTCCACTTCCGTTTGCGCATACACGGCTCTACTCCTCACAACACAGTACTCTTTGAGGGAATTGCTATCATGCTGGACATACTGCTGGCGATATTGTCTGGGATCATGTTTGATGACGTGCATTGAGAGACCTGGTATCCCAAAGGGCATTTGAATAGTTAGCCGATTCAGGGAAATGCCGAGGTTCCGAAAGGGGACGTAGACATATATTGGCCTTTGAAATTTGTATAGGACCTTTGTAACGTCACTATCTTCCGGTTCCGTACTTGGACACATGGATCGCCGGAATGCCATGTCACAAGGGGCATCTTGATATCTCTTGGTCTACTTTCGTGGCCTTTGCTCTTTGTGACATCACGTGCTCTTTGTGCTGTATTGTGACCTCCGGTTCCGCTCACGTGACCGGAAGTGACATTTGGCCCCTGTGCATCAACTTATCCGGTATTGCGCGCATACGCAGGGTCAAAGGTCACTTCCGGTTACGTGACCGGAACTGGAAAGGGCGACACAAAGGTCAATGGTCACGAAAGTAGGTCAACAGACATCAACATGCTTTTTACCTACTACTGTGGGTGTTATCCTGAGCCCTTTAAGGTAGGTAGTGATGAACGTTCCAAAACGCCACTAGCAAAGCCGGCAGTATTATGCAACATCCTACACGGGGTGTGTTAGATCGGAAATAAAAAAAATAAAAAATAAAAAAATGACTAATAATTCTGATCACCTATTTGGGTGGTTTTCATTCGGATGAGATTTATATATTATTATCCACTGAGATAAAAATATCGTTTACAAGAATACAGATTGCGCTATTCTTTGAAACCCCTACTAGTATATTTGCTTGAGCAAGAAAGTGCCATCCTACAGATTTACATCCTAGGGGGGGGGGGGGGTTCGTTGATTTGGCACCCCTACACCCGAGAGTGCACTTTGTTCCAGTTTGTAAAAATCAACGAATTTCTGAACCAAAATGGAATCAACACAAATGGAATTTCATTATACTTATAACGTTATTATTAAAATAAGGAATTTGGTTTGTGAGATTTTAGCAAATGCTGTGGGAAAAAGTGAAAACCGCACTTTTGCAGATTTTTACATCATATTAACATTATGCATACTTTTTAATCGAGTTAGTTGTTGTTTTACTTTGAAAATATCACGGCAGTCTGAAATGAAAATTATGTTTCTTAATAGAAAACTTACAGTACCGGTAGAGAAATCCATCTTACTGCAACTCATCCTTTGAAAAAGAAAACTTCTTCGTTCGCTTTATTTCAAAATGCATTCAAATAGAACTACGTTAACTTTATAGATTTGAAAAACTAAGACAGTGAGTTTCAGATGAAGTTGCTATTTTGAAGTGACAATACGTTGAACTGTTCGTGAAATATGTGGTTCGAAAACAAGACCGTTTTTCTTGATTTTCTTTGTTCGCATCTACTATGATTATTTTCTTGTACCGTTATTTCTAAATATCCAACCGTACGGTATCATTATTGTTGGGAGGAGACACATGGTAAACATCCAGAACAATGATGTGGAGAATTACCAAACAATGTGTCGAGCACGGCATCAATAAATGGCCAACAACATGACGTCGTGTTGAGCCAGTATTAGCACTAATTAGTCGTCACTAAAATCTGGTATTGGTATTGAACTGATCTCAATACTATTTTTGTGTCGGATTTGGTGAACACTATTTCAATACCATAGTCCCGGCTGTGTCACTGGGTGTGCGCAACTTTTCCAGATAGTTGTAGCAACGGTATCGGTATTAATGTGTATTCCCTTGATAAACTACAGCCAGAAAAACATGCACAAGTTATACTCGGGTGCTTGTTTGCACAGAAATAAACAATTAATTTACAAGGTGGTTATGCAGAATAATATTTACAATACGGGAAACTCAAGTTATCTTCATCCCATTTATTCACAGGTGGTTTACTCTTGTAAGTCAAGGAAGCCTATTGCTATTACAGTGAGTCACAATATCATAGGTCGACATGACACAAACACAAATACGGTCAAATTTTCCATGTCACAAACATAGGCATAGAGTAGTGGAAAAACTCGTCTCCTGCGTTACATGTAAGATGTGAAAGGGGTCAATAATCAGTGACATTACCGGGTACAGCGGGTTTGCCCGCGGGTGAGAAGGTCTACCCGCAGGTGAGGCGGTTAAGGTTGGGTCTACCCGCGGGTAAGGCGGGTCTACCCGCGGGTAAGACAACGGGTATTGCGGGTAAACACGCGGGTAAGATGGCGGGTAAGGCGATGTACGTCATCTTTATGACCAATCCGAATCAAGTAAGAAACCGCTATGTTTGATGACGAAGGTATAATTTGTAAGGAATTTGATCACCTGATACGTCGAATATAAACGCGTATGCATTATTGCGGGAAAATTACTCACCTTGGTTATTTAAACGAAGGAAAACTCTCTTAAAGTTAGCATTTAAAGTTGAAGAACTCGACTAATAAAACAATCATGTATTTATATGGACGTAATTGAGATGGATAAGAATAAGAATAAGAATAAGGGAGTATTTTTATTCATTTTGGGTAACTTCAACGCACAGGTGAGACATAGCTCTATCACAATCAAGCATCGTATGTAAGTAATTTAAGACAAAAAAGATCAATTAAACATATTAGTGACGTGACAATGACGAGTAAAACACTATTAAACTATAGCTACAGGAATAATGAGGCAAGGGGAACAACTCCCAAAGTATGCCTAAATCTGGAGAACGCATTTGCGTACACTTCGCCATCCATAAGATGGCTTGCGGATTCTGTGTCTCCATTATCGCGGAGCGATATCCCATACTTTACCGATATTCACATCAATATCCACATCCGCGTCTATTTATCCACATTTCCTTTCACATCCACATATAGTCATCCACATACGTCCACATATTCACGTTTACATATTGATTCCCACACTTATCTACATTTCAACAATATCCACATTCACATCTATAATATGCATATCCATACACATATCCTCATCTAAAACTACATATCTACAGCCACATACCCTCATCCACGTACACATATCCCTATCCCCATCCACATACACATATCCACATCAACATCCACATATCCACATCTACATGCACATATCCACATTTCCACATCCACACATCCACATATACAATCACATTTCCACACCTACATCCACATCCACATACCTACATGTATATACTTTTTTGGCAAAGTTACCTGCCTTTTTTCTTTTTGATAAATTATATTATTTATATTCAAATTCATATTCAATAGACGTGGGAAATGTGGATATACAGATGTGAATATGTGCATGTGTATAGATGTGTGGATGTTGATGTGGATATGTGTATGTGGATGGGTATATGCATATATGTACGTGGATGAGGATATGTGGCTGTAGACGTGTAGATTTAGATGAGGATATGTGGATGTCCATATTATGGTTGTGAATGTGGAAACTTTGGTGATGGTACGATAAGGCGGGATTTTGGCCTATACGTGGTACAGTTGGAATCGAAAAAATAAAATGTCCTAAAAATACTTAGGATTTAATGTAACGGCAAGAGAAAATATAAGTACACAATATGTGAAAGTTTTAGTGAGATTGCGTTATGATTATAGTTATCACATGAAACTGAAATCCACAGCTTGTGCTATTTCGTGAAAAAAGGGTCTAAATCGAGTCCTTCAGACACGCAATTAGAAGCGAAGGACCCCTTGGACCAGAACGCCATTTAACCTGGTGTCGTGTGCTAACATTATATTCCCACTGCTGGAAGATCTTTTTGGTCCAAGGGGTCCTTCATACTAAAAAATGAAAAGTTATGATTCATAACGTGTGAAGTTTTCGTAAGTAGATTAAAGTGACAAAATAGCCTGTTACAGTTGTTCGCATGTCGTGGTGTAGTGGATACGCACGTTGGATCACAAGCGCCTCGAAATTTTCTGTTACCGAGTTCGAATCCCAGGAGGTCGACAATTTATTTCAATCTTTCTCATTTTTATAAAAAAAATTGCATTCAGTATATCTGAAATAAGATTTTAGGCTATCATTATGAACCAAAAAGTAAAAAGTAAAATAAATATTGTTTACCGATGACACGATACTGTGTGGACATTACGGGCCAGTCAAACGTTGAAATCGAACGATCAGTCGCTACCTGTTACAACGGCAATATATTCGCCTAAATTGTGTATTTATTCTCCAATATGTGCATGTAAAATCGACAGCAACGTGGTGAAATAATAACGTCTTGGTACCGAACATATGTGAAGGTATCATGGTTCACCGTAACATTCAGTCCGTTGATTGACAGTTGCCGCCGACGACAAGTTGTACATTGCATTGTGATTGACAGATGGAGAGAAGAAATGTACATTCCTATGAGTCGGCTGGCTGTGGGCAAGAACCCCGCCTTACAATACCATCTCCAATAGATGTTGAATATTGTTGAAAGGTGGACGTGAGTGTGAATAAGTGGACGTATAAATGTGAAAATGTGGATATATAGATGTGGATGTGAATATGCAGATGTGGAGGTAAATTGTGTAGATGTGGGTTGTGAATATGTTTATGTGGATGAGCATATATTGCTGCATGCAGATGTGGATATTATAGATGTGATTGTGAAAATGTGGATGTATAAATGTGGAATTGAGGATGTAACTTTTATATAGA